>JACXGI010000201.1:150363-169742 GCA_016801175.1 Esox masquinongy | reverse complement strand
AGGTCAACGCAGCCATCTACCAGGAAGTTTTAGAGCACTTCATGCTTCCTGCTGCTGACCAACTTTATGGAGATGCAGATTTCATTTTCCAACAGGACTTGGCACCTGCACACAGTGCCAAAGCTACCAGTACCTGGTTTAAGGACCATGGTATCCCTGTTCTTAATTGGCCAGCAAACTCACCTGACCTTAACCCTATCGAAAATCTATGGGGTATTGTGAAGAGGAAGATGCGATACGCCAGACCCAACAATGCAGAAGAGCTGAAGGCCACAGGTAGGCTCCTTCACAGCCTACCTGCTTTGCAATTTAAATTAATATGTAAACTTACACAAAATCTGATTCTTGTACAAATAAAGCTTTCTGCATTGTTCCATCAATCAAGCTAAAACACATACATATACATATATACATACATACATACACACACATATACACATATATATACATACATATACATATACACATATACATACATACATACATATATACATATACATGTATATATGTATGTATGTATGTATATATATATATATACACACACGTGTGTGTGTGTGTGTGTGTGTGTGTGTGTGTGTGTGTGTGTATATATATATATATATGCTAACTGAGATAAATCACATGACACTTGTCCGTGACTCCAAAGAACTTTAAATTCCTTTAAATGGAATATTTCAACTTTACATTACCTTCAATTCATCTTGTTTTGAAATGTGACCTGAGCGCAAATGATTCAATGTGCAACCTAAATACAGCTTCTTGATTCCATTAACAAAGCTCGAAAATAGCATATAGTTCATCTTTACCTTAGTCTTACTTGTAATGATAACGCTAAGCCTAGCTAGGTTGTTAGCTAAAGGACGGGTTTACCGGTAACAAGCCTAATTGATTAAAATGCAAAACAATTACCAAAATGACAAAACACTATTTACAGTGAGCGAAACAGCCAAATCGTTAATACATCCAACAACCGAATAAAATATAGATATATACACAAAACTATAAGTGTTCATTAACCATATTTTGTCCAAGTTTGGCATTCTCACCTGAGCTCCGTGAGCCATCATTTCTTTTTCTGCATCAACACCGGCGGAGCGGCCGAGATAAACGTCATCACGTTTTGGGCGCAGTCTCTTCTGTGACGAACCATATTTGGAAGTGTCAACTTCCGTCACGGTTCGCGACTGCGAACCGTGGACCCTTCTCGATTTAACAGTTATGACACTTCCGGATTAGGTATGGATGGCGGCTGCAGCAGTTCAACCCAAACAAAGTTGTAAAGTTTGGTAGTTAGCTTACCGTTGACAATATATTTTCAACCGGAGTTTCTATACTATCTTGGACTATCAATAGTAGTTTCCTCTTCAGTATTCGAAGCCAAGGTACTGTCAGCGTATATACCATCTTACTGGTGTAGCTAGCTAGCTGACCGTTACGGCTTTTTTTGCTAGGACATCTAGCTAGCTAACTAGCTAACAGGCTAGCTAAACAGTGAACTTTAGCATAGTATTCAACTGCGCTGTCTCCGTTGGCAGTGTATGTAGTTCGTTAACTTACCAGTCGAAATAACTAGCAAAGCGATATCGTTATATTGTTGTAGGTATAAAATATCGAGCTACCAACAACAGTACAGTACTGTAGATAACTGAGATGGGTACAGTATTGTACTTTGTAGTTAGCTAATTAGCTGCTGTTGTATTTATTTAGCGAATTTTCTTGTAGTAATATACTAGTACATAAGTCATTTATTCAAATGTACGTTTGTGTTTCACACAGATGGAAGGAGATGAGTGTGGTAGGTTTCCTCCAGAACCATCAGAGGGTAACTCACAGAGAGGAAGTGTGGCCTCCTCTGTCACTCGCGGTCAGTTCCCATTTTTTAATTTTCCTTTGGTGTTTGCAATAGAACATTATTCCGTGCCTCTGTTCCTCCTTTGGAAGATGTTTCATATCTTCGTTGTTAGCAGAATGTTTCATGCAACTCCTGAAAGTAGGGGGTTGTGTGAGGCTGGGTCTTTCCTATTTTTCATTAGAGAGCATTATGTAAACACTCCTCCTTGTGTGTTTTTCCTACAGCTCAAGATGTCCTTGTGTATCTGATGGGTGACAGTGCTGTACACCTGTGTATGGAAGGGGTTGGCTGTGTGAGCGTCCAGGAGTTAGGTCGTTGTGTAAGGGAGGCTCTCCAGATTCCAGATCTTGCAATGGATGCGTTTGCATTCTGGCTCTGTTCTCCTCTGCTTGGTAATGACACATCCCTTCCTTTTCTCCTCCCCAAGTTCTCAAACAGCTCCGCTGCATGTGCTGCCATTTCTGTGTAAACAATTGGGCATAAGAGAAACATTGGTATCCTGCACTTTTGAAACCACTGTCTTGCTGAAAGACTGGCATTGTTTGTAGTACAGTGAAGGGATCACCCACGATAAAGTCAGTGTTGGCAAAGTCTACAGCCTGGGATATGGTGTGATTCATCATGACAAATTTTTTTGGTTATGCGTTTCGTCGTCCATTTATAAAGACTAACATCCTGTTTTCAATCCATCTCCTTATCCTCCTCTAACAGAACTGCAGTTGAAGCCAAAGCACCAGCCATACAAACTATGTCGCCAGTGGCAGGACCTGCTGTATCGCTTCACTGAGGCCTCAGAGGACGACATATCACAAGGTGACGATGCCCCTGTCCACCTGGGAATAAGCATGTGTGTTTCTGTAAGCTTTTGTGTTTTGTCTTTGCAGATTATCATTTTGTCTCTTATTTTTTGTTTTTAATATTTTCTTCCGTCCCAGTAGCCGAATGAATATTGCTTTGTCAATATTGATTTGCTTTGACCTCATGTTAACTCTGAGCCGACATCACTAATCCTAAGCCGTGCATCATATTGTTTTCTGTAATACCCACCGTCTCATGCTGTCCTCTCCATTCCTCCCAGATGAACCGTGCCTGCAGTACAGAAGGAATGTGTTTTATCCCAGGTCTAAAGAGCTGCAGGTACTGCTTGTTCTGCATTCTCCTTAATCTAAACATGAACATAAAGCTTTTCGGAAATGTTTTCATAAGAAATATAATGAAGGGATTATTTAGTGGTCAACTGGATGAGTTTTAAGTTTTTGGTTGTATACATATGAACCATAGAAATACAGCACCCACCGTTGTACAAAAGGTTACATTTCTCCCTCAAGTGATCAGAATTAATGAACGCCTCTTCGTCCTTGGGTCCTCCTGTATGTCGCTTCATTGTGTGTTTTTTTTTCCCTCCAGATTAAAAAAGAGGAGGTGTTGAGACTCCTTTACGACGAGGCACGGGTTAACATCCTCGCTGGCCGCTTCCCCTGTGACCCTGAGACTTGGATGTGTTTAGGAGCTCTGTCATTCGCCTTGGAGGTGGGAGTCGGTCTAGACAACCAGGAAGCCACATCTGCTTTAAGGTAGACTATGCCAGGCATTTGAACATCTTCCTCTTGAAGTTATGGTGTATTATCAGGTTGGGTGGCGATGATGATAAACCACAATCTATCCACAGATATTTATACTTCTTTCCACTTAAAAGTTGACCTTGGTAAAGGCTTAAAATGAATAGGATCTGCCCATTATTTTCCTATAGGCTATAGCAGTGAAATCAAGGCTTTTTCTCCACCAAGGCAGCCATTGTTTTGTTTTTTGATTCAGGACACTGCTCCACTGACATTCTGTTATTGTATTTGGATACGTACATGTCCTCTCTTAACCTTCAATGTACTGCTGCCATTAAAAAGTTATTGAAAATCACCATTTCATACCAATTTAACATGCCAGTTTGGTCATGATCCTAAAACTGAATCTGTTGAGAATGAGAGTAAGTAATGCACATATTTACCTGTCCCAGATGATCAAGCCAACATAACAATGTATTTTATTAGAATGGGCCTACTGAAAATGTGTGGAAAATATTTGTCAGTTCACGTACAAGGTCCCTCTAATACTTGGTTTACGCATTTACCCCTATCCCTCCAGTTGGAGAGGTGCTGCGAGCTGCTATGACAACTTCCCAGGGAGTAATTAGGGTTGACAGTTTTTCACCATCTTTTTGGCTCAATTGAGCTCAACAAAGGCTGTATAGAAAGGTTTAAAACGATACCCAACACTGGTTCATTAGGCCTTCAGTTTTAAATTCACTCACTGGCTACTGTATAAGGCACACCTATAGCATTGGTTAGGACCCCATTTTTCCTCCATCCGCTTTAAGGTGATGCCCTTTTGTACCCCACTGTTCTAACGAGTGGTGTAATGGGGAGAGAGTCAGTGCCAGTGTTCTGAGCCCTGGAGGAGGTTTATTAACAGAAAGTGGCAGAAGAAGCGTAATCAAACATCAAAAACCTTTGGGATACGGCATCCCCCTCTTTCTCTTCTCCTCTTCCTTGTTGCTTGACCAGGCATGATTGGGGACAGGTATGCCTTATCAAGGGGTGGCAGCTGAGCTGCTTTCAAGCCTAGCAGCTAGGCTGTGTTCAAGGGCCCCATTTTGTAGCCAGGGACCATGTGGTCTTCCCTGGCGCTCGACTCTGATGCCGGAGTAGGTGCGTTTGCATCACAGGTTTTCTTTTTTCTTTTTTTAGTATTTGTGGTGCTTGTGTCAGCTTCAACGAGTCTGGCAATTCTCCTCTGACCTCTCTCGTTAACAAGATGTTCTTGCCCACAGAACTGCTACTCGCCAGATGTTTTTTGTTAATTGCACCATTCTCTGTAAACTCTAGAGACTGTAGTGCATGAACATCCCAGGGCAGCTGTTTCTGAGAGGCTGGTACCACCAGATGGCAACAACAGTCATACCACGGTCAAAGACACTTAGATCATGCATCTTCCCCATTCTAATGTTTGGTCAAACAACAGCTAAACCTCTTGACCATGTCTGCATGCTTTATGTATTGAGTTGCAGCCACATTATTCACTGTTTGGTTATTTGCTTTTAACAAGCAGGTGTACCTAGTACATTGTCTGGTGAGTGTACAATGTAATTCACCAATGACATGGACTCCATTTCCACTATTTATTGCTTTTGGAACAGTTTGGAAACCCGTTGTTTCGGGCTGAACCCTGCCATGTTATTTCTCCAATATCTTGATGCATATCGTGATCATTCCATCTTTTCTCTCATCTCACTCAGGGAGAGGAAGCTGCTCTCCTTCCTGCCCGCCCACGTATTAGGGGGGAGCGGGGGGCTGTTCTCCACTCTGAGAGGGAAAGGTGGCCGTAATGCCAGCCTGGAGCACAGCCTTTTAGAGGAATATCAGAAGATCAGCATCTCAGGCAACACCCCCGCAGAGCGCACTACTCAGCTTCTGCTCCAGTACCTCAGCACCTGCCACTCTCTGCCTTACTACGGGTGAGGACCGCCCTGCGGGGTCAGAGCGGGCTGTTCCTCGTGTGTCACCTACGTCCTGTCTCACCGGAGGGACGGTGTTTCTTGTCCCGGCAGGTGTGCTTTCTTTTCGGGGGAGATTGACAAGCCATCCCAGGGGATTCTTCACCGAGCAGGACGGAAAGCTGTCAATGTGGGCATCAGTCTGGAGGGGGTGTATGTAATGGACATAAAAGAGAAGGTGAGGCCTGCCAAGTCAAGTTATAACTAGCGGGAAAGCGACGTGACGAGCAGAATGTAACCCGTTTCTCCGGGTGTGATTGACGCACACTGGCACCAACCAGTTGTCCTGTCCTTTATCAGTGCAGAGGAAGGCCTCAAGTCTGTGCTGTTTGTTCAGCCTTTAAATGTTTCTTTAGCATGTGCTCCTTGGCCTGCGCTTCAGCGAGCTGTCTTGGGACCACAGCTATCCCGAGGGGGAGGGGGACTCCCACATCCTGTGGCTCGAATTCGACGGGGAGGAGGCCGGCACCCCTGTCAACAAGTTACTGAAGATCTACTCCAAACAAGTAATTAAAACCTTTTACTTTTGTAAGGAAAAAGCAGTTAATGAAGGTTAATGGACGTTTCTCAGTCGTAGGTCCCGCTAGGTGTCGTTGAAGTGACCCGACATGTCCGCTGTCCTTCTAGGCGGAGCTTATGAGCGGCCTTATTGAGTTATGCGTGGAGCTGCGCTCAGCAGCCGACGGAGGGGCGGCCACTGGAACGGATGGTGAGCTGGTCAGTCCGTCCAATCAGCCTGCTGGACAGGCGGGGGGCGGCGACAGAGGAAGGGGCGGTCGCCGCGGGAGACTGCACAGGCAGAGCAGCGTGGTGTGCAGTCGGGTCCAGTCACTGAACACCATCAGCTACGTGGACAACGGTGAGTCTGGGATCAGGGCTCCAGGAGTGTCATTCACCAAGTCATTTCCACCAGCCATGTCAGCTTTGTTTTTTCAATATCACCATCGGTTGTAAGACAAACGGTTCCATCTATTTCTTGTTCGCCAGGTAAAGAAATCAAACGCCTAAAGCCAAAGAGGGCGGCTTCCTTTTTCACCAGGCAGACACAGCCGCCGACCTACACAGCAGTACAGGTGGCGGAGAGTTTAGAGCAAAGGTGAGCCATGTCTCGGGTATAGGCACCACTCAACGCTAACTGAAGACCAAAACTGAACACGCCCCTGTTGAGAGTAAAAAGATATGCAAGGAGTTGAAGAGTTCATGTTGCTGAGTGTTTGTTGCTGAGTGTTGATACACTGTGGACCAAGGGTGGGATTTAAGTGTGACTAAATATGTATGTGTTAATATTGTGTATATGAAGTTGTGAGAATATTGGCATTGTTTAGGTGCTGCTAAGGGACGTTGAGTGTAGTTGTTTGCCGGGTCGAGTTGACCAGCTACCTGTTTGTAAAAGATTAATATGACATTAATTGTTGAGTGGTAACGCTCACTGTAGAGCCACCGTTTATCATGAACTCCTCGTGGGAGGGGACCTTTATTAGTGTTCTCCCCCAGAGGGGTTTGTGTACAGTGACTACATATCATCCACTGATGGATGCAGTGCCCTTGGAAATTAAACAACACAATAGGGCATTGTATTAATATGAAAAAAGGAGGATGTTGAAGCCTGTGCAATTTACTTCATCAAACCTCAGTCTTTGTACCAAATCCAACGTGTCTCTTGCAGTAGTGAATGTTGCTCAGTCTAAACACTCCGATTCACGGTCATCATTAACTGTCTCCGTTCCCCTCCCTGGCATGACAAGGTCAAGCCTCCTCTATATCGTAGCCCGCTCCATGATCCAACTAGTTTTAGACTGGTTGCTACTACGTGCAAGGGCTGCTTGACTTGAGAGGGGAGAGACTATGGGGACTTTCCTGACCTACAAAACAATATTTAATTCCAGAATTGGTTTAAATATGTCCAGTCTGAGTTAGGGACTTTTTAAGGGTTGGTTTGGATTTTGTCTAGTTTGCACTTCTGATTCCCTTTAGTCTGCCCCACTTGACCCCGTCCATTTACAAATGGTATGAGTGTTTCCTGTTGACAGTTCCTCTGCTGGCCCCTTCAATGTGTCAATATGAGAATAGCTATTGTATTCAGTTCTGATTAAGTTTTCATACAAACTGAAGGGGTGTTTCCACTACATATATTCAATTATGCAAACATAAATGCAACATCCAACAAAACTGTATAATTCACACTATGTTGTATTCCTTTAAAAAGATTGCAGTACACTCACTTTCTGTATGTGCACACCATTCAGTACTCTAGACACCACTACATCTGAAATACTGTAACATTTTTACATTTGGTGATTCTTTGAATTTGTATTTTTATCTGAGTAATAACTGTTGAACGTTCGACTGTCATACATGTTCTGTCTTCTGTCTCACACACATGAAGCAATAGGTCACATGAAACCTTATTGTTTTTCAAAAGTGCCTTTTATTTCAGTATTAATTTGTTCTGAGTGACCGAACAGAACAGTACCACATGCCTTCTGTCTTCCCTGTTGGCTATACCTTTACCTCTTGTGTGCACACAGACTGTCAAATATCCAAGCCTGTAACTTCACGGTTTTATTTGTAATTAATATGAAGTGCACTACCAAGCTTAACCAGTGTAGGTTTAGTAGAACCCATTTAAACCATTTGTATTCAGCTTTGTACTAATGTTTTGACAAAACAGTGAAAAACTAATGAGATTTTTATATATTGTTAAAACATTATTGTCCGTTTTAAACAATAAAAGGTGACTATATCTTCTTGATTTATTTTCCATTGAGTCTTTGCTGCTATCTAGTGGCTAGTGTTTCTGTACGCGCGGTTTCCCTTGACAATACGGTAAAATCCTGTTTGCGGTAGTAAAGGGGTGAATTGCAGGTTGTGTTTAGCCGACTGTCAGTTGTGTTTAACTATTATTTGATTAGTTCTGCAATTCAAAACAATTTCACGGTTAATCGATCGAAATGGACGGGGATGTTAGTAGTGCGGACACCACCCCACCTGACTCCGACCCAGCGCGGAAGCGCAGAGTACACGGAATGTTGAAGCTTTATTATGGGCTGAACGAAGAAGGAAAGACCGTGGATCAAGCGGAGTCCCTGGATCCCTGCGATATAAATGGGCCGCATTTTGATCCTGAAGTGTATCTCAATAAGGTAATGTTTTAGTGTCTGATTAGTCTTAATTCTCTAAACATTTAGAATATAAATGAAAAATTAGCTTTTACCGAGGCGTATTATTTTCCTGTGCGAGAGAGGCAATGCTAACTTTGCCTGTCGTTGTTACCCAGGTATAATAGTTCAGTGATGTCTGTCAGCTAGTTGTCTTGTCAAAACGGAGCTTTTGTGTCTGGTGGCTTCAGCTCAGGAGAGAATGCTCCCTCGGAGAGCTGATGGATCAGGAGAGCTGCATGGTGAAGCAGATCCGCTCCTTAGACAGTGACATGCAGACATTGGTGTATGAGAACTACAACAAGTTTATCTCTGCCACAGGTAATAGGATGTGTGACAGTGTATCCATTGGATATCCTGTTATTGAATCATTTTGTCAGTCTGCTGTTCAGTGCAATACGTGATGATTGAATAAATGCCACCTACTCTCACTAGACACCATCAGAAAAATGAAGAATGATTTTAAGAAGATGGAGGACGAAATGGACTGCCTGACGACCAACATGGCTGCTATCACAGAATTCAGTGCACGTATTAGTGGGACTCTTCAGGACCAGCATGCACAAATCACCAAACTGTCAGGTTGGACCTTCCTCTGACTGATAACTGAACTAAAAAAACAATTTCTTAGTCCTACACCTATCATTGTCAGATTACGTGGTTAGCGGTCTGTGAACAACCTCATAATAAGCTACTCCCACCTCCACCAGGAGTCCACACTCTCTTGAGGAAACTTCAGTTCCTGTTTGAGCTGCCTGCCAGGCTGAATAAGTGTTTGGAGCTCCAGGCCTACGCCCAGGCTGTGACCTCCCATCGCCTTGCCCGCTGCGTGCTGCAGCAGTACAGCCACATGCCCTCCTTCAGGGGCATCCAGGATGACTGCCACACTATCATGGACAAGCTGGCGCAGGAGCTCAGGCAGAAGTTCAGGTATGAGAAATATTGATTTTGCTGTGGTTGCAGAACAGTGGTCGTTTAATTAGAATTCCTGGGTGATATTCTGTAATCATGTTACGTGATACCTCTGCTTGGGGCTGAATGTGTTTTGCAGAGACGGCGGTTCGAGTGCCAAAGACCTCTCAGAGTGTGTGGAGCTCCTTTTGCAGCTGGATGAGCCAGCCGAGGAACTCTGTGACAAGTTTCTGACCCACGCCAGGTCGCGACTGGAAGCAGACCTCCTGGGACTCGAGGCGGAGTTGCAACCAGCGTTGTCCATTGGACCAACGTCTGTGGTAGTTCCCTCCACTAGCCCTGCCTGCAGACTGTCTGCTACACCTACCGCCGGATCTCCCACCGACCCCACCTCCCCAGGCAATCCCTTCCTCTCCCCCAGCTCAAGGACCGACATTCTGGAATTCATAGACAGAGGTTGTAACGAGTTTGTCAGCAGCCTTTGCCTAGTTATCGCCTCATACCAAGAGCTGTTTGTCAACCGTCCACAAGAGAGTAACCTGGCCTACAAAGACATCCCCCAGATGGCTGTTGGAAAGCTGCATGCTTTTGTGGACTCCCTGGCAGCCCGCTACTTCTCCCTGGTGGAGAGGAGGATACAGGAGGAGAAAAGTGTCGGAGACAACTCCCTCCTGGTCCGCGCTCTGGACCGCTTCCACCGCAGGCTCCAGGCGGTGGCCAAACTGCTGCCTGGGTCTGCGGTGCCCAGCCAGGGTACTGAGATAGTGGTGCGTGCAGCCAGGGAGAGGGTGAAGCAGTACCTGGCAGCCCTGCAGAGCTTCTACCTGGACAGCCTGACCGACGTGAGGCAGGCCCTAGCGGCCCCTCGGCTGGGTGGAAGCTCGGCTGGAGGTGGGTCTCACCTCGGGGTACCAGTCGCTGGGAAAGATGCTCTGGCCAGCCTGCCGGAGCTCCTCTCCTCTCTGTCCGCTTCCATTCTCAATCAGATCAAGACGGTGTTGGCGTCCGTGCACCTCTTTACTGCGAAAGACATCACCTTCTCCAACAAACCCTACTTCAAGGTGAGCGAGATTCATTCCGAGGCTACTTCGCCAAGTGTTTCCATTTGTGTGGTGGTCTGTCGTGTTGTCACTCGTGGTATTGCCATCTCTCTTTCCGCCGTCTCTGTTTCAGGGGGAGTTCTGTAGCCAGGGTGTTCGCGAGAGCCTGGTGGTTAACTTCATAAAGTTTGTGTGCCAGTCGTCGCGTCAGTTCTGCGAGAGCGCTGTTGACCGGGGCGGCTCTACACCCCCTGCCCTTCTACTGCTGCTGTCGCGCCTTTGCCTGGACTATGAAACCTCCACCATCTCCTACATTCTTACCCTCACAGACGAGCAGTTCCTTGTGCAGGTAAACGGTACCGGATCACAACCAGCCATGTTAGCCGAACCGGTACTCAAGTATTGTACTTGATGTAAGTTTGCTGCTAGTGGGTAGACAACATAGATCGAGACAGAAAACACAAAGTTGCCATACAGTCGTATACACTGGGGGGTGAATATATAACATAATGATGTATGAGAGGCAGGTGTATAATATACATGGGTTAACAGTTGATTTACACACAGTTCAAGTATATGTTATTTAGTTTAGTCTCGCTGCATCAACTAAATTGTTCAGGCGGCATGTTAAAGACTTCTGGAAATGGATGACTAAAGATGAGCGCGTAACAGGTCCTCTTTACTGATGAGTAATGCGTTGTTGAACACACTGTTAAATCTATTCCTCTTGTTTCCACAGCATCACTCTCCTGTCACAGCAGTTACAGCTTTGTGTGGTGAAGCCCGAGAGGCAGCGCAGAAGTTACTAAACCACTACGTCAAGGTGCAAGTTCCCACTTTGCCGATAAATTACTGTGGCTGCAAATGGCAATATCCGGACTATTCCTTCTGTTTCTCCGCTGACCTGTTCTCGGTTGCCGTGGGCAGGTTCAGGGCCTCATCATATCCCAGATGCTGAGGAAGAGTGTGGAGACACGGGACTGGGTCAACACCATCGAGCCGAGGAACGTCCGCGCCGTGATGAAGAGAGTGGTGGAGGACACAACCTCTATTGATGTCCAGGTAACCTAATCCATGTGTAACCGGTGGGTGGACATGCTTTACAATGTGGGGAAACACGAAGGCAACCTCAGCTTTAGGAATCGAACAGCTTCACCGTCTCCCCTGGTCCTCCCTGTTCTCCTTTACAGGTGGGCCTCCTCTACGAGGAGGGAGTGAGGAAGGCACATAGCAGTGACTCCAGTAAAAGGACGTTCTCGGTTTACAGCAGCTCCAGACAGCAGAGCCGCTACACTCCCAGCTACACACCCAGGTAGCACAGCCACTGCCTCCAGACACACCTTTTCCAGAATAAACGAAGCCACATCACTGCATCACAATACGTGGCGATTTGACAGAGGCACCATTATCAGTTTAATGTCAGTATGACCACTGTCTTACCCTGTGGATTAAGAATAGTTGTCTTGTTTCAGTGCTCCTATGGATACTAATCTGATGAGTAATATACACAAGCTCTTCTCAGAGCGGATTGACATCTTCAGTCCTGTGGAGTTTAACAAGGTGAGTAGGGAAGTCATCTCCTGCACTCTTTGGTAGTTATTGAGGGCATAGAGACTTTCTAGGCGTTGAATGCTGGTTCTTTTACCTCGGCTGTTTGTCTTCATCTCGAGTCAGGTCTCTGTGTTGACCGGGATCATAAAGATCAGCCTGAAGACATTCCTGGAGTGTGTCCGTCTGCGTACCTTTGGTCGTTACGGCCTGCAGCAGATCCAGGTGGACTGTCACTACCTGCAGATGTACCTGTGGCGCTTCGTCTCCGATGAGAACCTGGTCCACTTCCTGCTCGATGAGATAGTGGGCAGCACTGCCCACCGCTGCCTTGACCCCGCTCCTATGGAGCAGAGCGTCATCGAGGTCATCTGTGAGAGAGGTTAAAGGCCAGAGGTCATACTGGTTTCAAGAACTGATGTATTGAGATGGTGAAATTGAAGATTTTGCTGTAACTGTTGTTAAAACAAAACATTAAATGCCTTGATGTGAACTAGTGGAAGAAGGGCTTTTGCTTGATACACTAGATATCCATGATGTAAATGTGGTCAACAGAGGGATAAATTAAACATATTATTATGAATGATGTAATTTTTGCCAGTGTTGCAACAATAATTAGATGCTATTTCTAATTAATTATTACTAATGATAACGTGGTAATATGATGTAATAAACTAAATCATAAACACATGTAGAGCAGCGATGCCTCTCTAACCTTCAAGATCATTTAATTTCAGTCGTTTGTGTTTTGTTTTCCCTTCACATTTAATTCTGCAGTGTTAAAATGATTGTCTTACTAATCTCAGTAAAGTATGCTATACCATGCTATTTGGTGTTTTCTTATTTCCAATTTAGTTTAAATTATGATTAATTCATGATCTTTTTTAATCAATGAAAGCAAGCATTAGAACAGTATGTTGCCGGAGGGGTATCGCCTCAAAAATCAATAACTAGTGTAACCACTAAACGCTTTCTAAAGTGAGAAGGTGTACAGAAGGAATTTACCATCTCTTTTTATTGGGCCTATGATAAAGGTGGTCACTGCAACAGCGTAAATTTGATTGGTTTATCACTCCCCTCTCCATGCTCTTCTGATGACCATAGCTTAATCTCATTGGTTTAGAGATCGGTCATATTCAGAAGGGCGGTTTTGGGGCAGTTCTACGCATGCGTTCTCATTGTCGCACGGTACTTGGAAGAATGCATACATGAGAAATACAGGTGAGTGATGGTTCCAAAATTATGCTATGATTACAAAATTAACGAATGTCATTGATTTACGTTCAACGGACGCACATGTATCGGTTATTGTTTGTGTTGTGTTATAACCTGATGTTTTATAACCTGTCTGTTTGAGTCCTGTACTTACTGCGCTAAGATGTGTATTTGCCATAAACAACTGTATGTATGACCAATAGTCCAGATTTGTTCAGAGACAATGATCTAGCTCTTTATTACTGCATATTCTATACACATTTATATTTAGCACCCTAAATCAGTGTCCTTTTAACATTTTCTTCACAGACAGATAATGAAGCTCAACAAACAAAAATCTTCAAAAGCAGAAAGGGAATTTGGAGGGACTCTGGGTAAATAAAACATTATTTTCCATGTTTTTTTTTGTTTGCCATCCTAACCCACCCACCAACCAATAAATCCCTGGGTCGTCCTTCAGGTGCCACGTGCATCCCAGTCTTCTTGCCCCTGACGGTGCTCTACCTGCTGTGTGTGTGTCGTTCTCCTGCGGCCAGTGTGCTCCAGTGGCCCCCTGTCCTGCCCCCCACAGCACAGCTATGGGATCCGCTGGCTCCTATACTCATACTGGGCTGGATTGCCCTCCAGAGCTTCCTTTACCTTTTGCCTTTGGGGAAGGTGAGACCACATGTTAGTTATGAACACCTTCCAGTTATTGAATGTTCTTGATACACAATCTCTGTCTTACCTGCAGGTTTCTGATGGGATGGTGCTAAAAAATGGATCAAGACTCAAGTATCCCATAAATGGTATTGTGTAGTAGCTTTTAAAGTCAAGTCCCTTTGAATAGTTTTAATTTATGGATGGGAAGAGTTAGAGGGGAATAACAACAAATATCTAACATTTGTCGAAGTGCATTAATAACTTGATGTAATATTCGGACTGTCTCTGTATGCACTCAGCTCTGGCACTGTGGGAGAGCAGGGTCGGGCTAGCGTGAATGCAGCATCAGATAGTTACATTGCTGTCCCACCACTAAACTGATTTGATACAACTTTGTGAAATAACGATTATTTACATGACAAATTAATGCTCTGTTACAGCGAAAAAAACAAATTGGGGAACCTCAATTGCTTGTGGAACATACCACATACATTTGTGATACATACCACATACATTTGTGATATGTGTTTTTAAGTTGAACTTTTCTATCTCTAAAGATGTCTTGCTTATGCAGTTCCCAATTCTGTGTGGCTCAACCCTACTGTCCCTGAAGGAGAGTTGTCTACATAGTATAACAATTACTTCAAGCAATTTATAACTTGTCGTTTTTTCCCCCTTAACTGGTTACAATTTTCTGTCATCCAGTGCATGTGTCCCTCTCCCAGCTAATTATGTATTTTGTAATCTATATTCTCTCTGCCCCACCTCCGTCCCTCTGCTGCTCCCCAACCTTTCTGTTCCGTCTCTACCTCTTTCTTCCTGTACAGGTTTTCAGGCCCTTTGTGTCTCAGCAGTGCTGGTGACTTTATCACTATGGCTTGGGATGCCTCTGGGGTACCTCTTTGAGCTTTTGTTGCCCATGGCAGTGTGTGCCATTGGAGGTTCCTTCCTCCTGTCTCTCTACCTTTACATACGCTCCTTCTGGGCCCCTCACCATGCCCTTGCCCAGGGGGGAAACACAGGTAAGGGTGGTGCAGGATTATGGAAGTAACAGGGAATGTCAAGTAAACCACATTATTCATTAAAGGTTGTCCAGTATAGGTTCATGTGTGGTGTGTCTCTCAGGAAACCCCCTGTATGACTTCTTTATGGGACGGGAGCTGAACCCGCGGATCGGAAGTTTTGATCTGAAGTATTTTTGTGAGCTGAGACCAGGTCTGATTGGCTGGGTGAGTGGAAATGGATGATGATGCTGTAACCAGTGTTTCTCAACCCTGCTCCTGGACGCCCCCCTGCCCTGCATGTTTTAGATCTCTCCCTGCCCTAACAGACCTGATGTAGCTCATGAAGGACTTGATAATGAGCTGTTCATTTGAATCAGGTGTGACAGAGCAGGGAGAGATCTAAAACATGCAGGGCAGGGGGGCGCCCAGGAGCAGGGTTGAGAAACACTGATGGAGAGTAACCTGTCATGGATGTATTACAGTGTTTCACAACTGATAACAAACATTTCCTGGTGTACTACATTTTCTCAAAACAATGAACACACATTTTGACCAAACTGTGTCTAGAGGGAATGAGTTTTGCTACATAACAACATGATGACAATTAGTCCTTACAGAAACAACTGTGTGTAGATTGTTGTTGTGAATGGAACAGAGATTTTTGTGAAAAGCGGTGAATATTTCTTATGGGTTGGGGTAAATGGTCTTCCTTCTGGAATTTAGCAAAATGGTTGTGTATGTATTGTCCAGAGAACCAGTTTAGTGTGTTAGCGATTGCAAAAAACTGTGAATAATCTGATCCAACGTAATTTCTTCCAATCAGGTGGTGATTAACCTAGGGATGCTGATGAAAGAGGTGGAGCTACGGGACTCAGCCTCCCTGGCCATGATACTGGTGAACAGTTTCCAGCTGCTGTACGTGGCAGACGCTCTGTGGAATGAGGTGAGAGGACAGCCAACTGGAACAGCTCAGTAAAAGTGGTACAACAGTGATCTCTTGTGGTAGTATTCACTGAACCCTGAATTCGACACATCTGCAGTGCTGTATGATTATGTATTAAGGCCTGAGGAAAGTGGTACATGGCCAGTATACCACGGCTAAGGGCTGTAAACTGGGCTATATAGGCCATTTATTAAACACCTAGAGGTTAGTTATTGCTATTATCAACTGGTTACCGACATTATTAGACAATTAAACAAGTCATATTATATGACATTTATACCTGTGGTAAAAAGTCTAAAATACACCACGGCTTTCAGCCAATCAACATTCAGGACCCAAACTACCCTGGCTTTGTCCTTTGGCGTTGGAACTTGTTCTTGACTGGTGCTCTCCTTGTGTTGTTCCAGGAGGCTGTGCTAACCACCATGGACATAGTGCATGATGGTTTTGGGTTTATGTTGGCCTTTGGGGACCTGGCCTGGGTTCCCTTCACGTACAGCCTGCAGGCTGCCTTCCTGGTTGTGCATCCGCAGTCCCTTGGTCCTCTAGGAGCCACAGCTATAGTCATGCTTAATTGTAAGTTAGGTTTCCAGGTGTGGTGTGATGAAGTGTGCATTGGTTTTCGTTTGTATTTTTGGTGTACTGTATGTACCCTTATTATTGTAATGTATTTCATTTCTTCTCGTTATTAGCTGCTGGGTATTATGTCTTCAGAAAATCCAACTCTCAGAAGAACCAGTTCAGACGGGACCCTACGCATCCTAGTGTTGCAAGTCAGTATTCAACTTTTGGATTGGTTTTCCCCTACCTCCTGACATGGCAACATCCACACATTTTTAGTTTGGAATTAATAAACCTTTCTTAAATCAGACGATAGATTTCAGACGATAAAATTGAATCCATTTTGTGGCAACCCCATTGTTTATGGCTGTTTCAAATGTTGTTTTTCGTAATGGATCCAAGTGCATAATGAATCTGATGGTAGAAGGCAACATAGTCAAATCTGGACCCAACAAAAAGAGCAGATGGAGTGTGAATAATTTCCAATGTGATCTGTCTCAAATGACTGCCAAGACTGAAAATCCTATCCTCCCATGCCTTACTGCAGACCTGGAGACCATTGCCACAGCAACAGGGAAGCGCCTTCTGGTCTCCGGCTGGTGGGGCCTTGTCCGCCATCCCAACTACTTAGGAGACCTTCTCATGGCCCTGGCATGGTCCTTGCCGTGTGGTAAGTCAACAGAAAACTCCCAAGATCCTCTCTGCACGTGTCCATAACCAGTGACTGCTCTTCAACAGACTGGAATGTCATGATACCCTCTCCCTCCTTCCCTCCTGATACTGACGTCATTCTAATTCTTCTGTATTCTCTTCTTCCAGGATTCAACCATCTTCTGCCCTACTTCTATGTTGTATACTTCACTGTCTTGCTTATTCACCGTGAGGCTCGTGACGAGAGACACTGCAGGGCTAAGTACGGCCTTGCCTGGGACACCTACTGTAGACATGTACCCTACCGGATTTTCCCCTATATTTACTAAGCTGATCTGGACCCATGCAGTCAGAGAAGAGACCAGGGTTATGAAAAGGATGCATACAGGGATAGACAACTTTGTTAAATAGTGTTCTTTGTAAACCCCACTGACAAGACTGAACAAGAACTATGGAAATGTCGTAAAGATGATCTACGTTAGAAGTGATTGCTGTGGGGGACATATGTCTGAGTGGATGAACTGGCCAGGTAAGCTGATGCTTTGGCCCAGCAGCTTTACCAGTTGTTAACAGTAGGGGTGTATGTCTATAGAGTCTCTAACACCATTAGTCTTGGCCATTACCCTTCATTCTGATCTATCCTTACTTTCGCCAGATTGGACAAAAATGAGCTGGTTTCATACACATTCCTACTAGTCCTGGATGAAAAAAGCATGAAGAATGTAGAATCTCCAGTTCAAGGGCTTTTTATTCCAGAATGGTTCATCTCTTTCTGGGAAACCAGACAGAAATAAGAATTTGTTCCTTATTGACTTGCCTGGTAAAAGAAAGGATAAAATAATAAAGCCCTTTGTTTTAAATAAAAAACTATTTGTATATGTGATATATAGGCAGCACCAACCTAAAGGATATAAAATTATCATAGCAATTTATGAATGTATTAAAATTAGTGGCATGTTTGACTATTTCTTTAAAGAGGAATTTCACCTATTTTTACACATGGCCTTATTTTCAGTCTTCTTTTCAGTTTAATATTTTTATTGTCATTACTTGCCACACGTGTTAGACTTTTACATGTTTTGGAGAATTATATGGTTCTTAATATTTATAAAGTAGTCATTCCTTAATAGGTAACAGTGATGAGGACAACAAGATGGTTAAACAAAAGAAAATAAAAATAAACATTTTGGCAATTGCCTGGAAAGTCTGGACAAAAGAGGCCAGATGTAAAAATAAAACTGAAATTGAAGCCATTAACTGTATTGCAGAACTTATTGAATATTGAATGAACTATGAACATGATTTTGCCATGATTTCTGCAGTCAGAATACATTGTTAAAAATGGCCTGTCAAATAATACTAGTCTGATCATGAACAAGAATTGAAAATGAGATAAGTAAATATGGGATATAGAATACAAAACATTCTCAATGGATTTCTTCAATCAACACACCCTTTGCTTTTCCTCTTCCCTTCTTCCAGTTGTCTTCAACTCTTCTTTTCTCCTTCTCTAAAGCATTCCTCTCATCTTCCCTTCTCCTGTACTCACTCCATAAACCAGCTGCCAGTCTTCTCACCTCCTGGGCATTGTCAGACACCCAAGCCTGAAAGAACTCACATTTCTTCCCTGCCAGGAAATACTTCTTTCTCACATCTCCTTCATCTCCCTCTTTGGGCAGAGCTGCCTTGGACTGGGACAGGGTTGTCCGGAGTTGACTCAAAGCTGCCAGGCTGTACCCGACAACATCCTGCCTGCTTCTCCCAGTTAGAATATGAGCCACAGATTCCAAAGCTCGGGCCGGGGCCCCGGGATCCTCTCGGTCAGAGTAACCACTGGCCAAAATGGCAGCCTCCCCTCCCTGAAGGGCCTCCTGAAGGGAGCTGAACACCCTGCCTGAGCTCAGGGCCTCAGACACACTCAGAACCACCTGGCAGAACTCCTGAGTTAGCTCTGATTCAATGTCGCCATTGAAAAAGCGAAGGGCAAAGGCGTAGCCAAACAGAGCGTTGACCAAGCCAAAGCGAACAAGAGGGGAAGGGTTGGAAGACAAGGAGCTCAGAGGTGGGATTCTAAATTTGACTGGAGGCACATTGGAGGTCCACTTGGGTCCCTTGGTCTTGGTCGCCTCATTTCGTTGTTGATTCTTACCCTTCTTATGACCTGGGTCTTTCAGCAATTCACAAATACTCTCTCTCACTGATTCACTCTCAACTCCTTTCCCAGAATCCTTGACTTTGATTCTCTCAAGAACCACAATTTCACCACTGGATGAACACGCCCCTTCTATCTTTTGCAGACTCCCCTT
>JACXGI010000201.1:0-150263 GCA_016801175.1 Esox masquinongy | reverse complement strand
CCCTCATCCATTTCTCCAGTATTTGCATCTTCGTCCTCGCCCCCTAACTCTTTGAGTCTGGTTAAAATCTCCTCTATCTCCTCGACACTCCCTTCCCCAGAGGACTGAATCTCTGCCAGTCTGGAGAGAAGCTCTAAAACCTGAGCTCTGGCTTTGATTTCCCCCCCACCTCCACTATCCTCCTCAACGTCCTTTAAAAGACTCTCCATCCCTCCCTCTTCCCTATCTGCCATACATCTTAGCCTAAGCAGAATATCCTGCATTTTCTTCTTTCCCTCACTCTCTGTTTCGCCCATGTCTTTCAGCTCCTGTAACACAGACTCCTTATAGAATTCCTCTGAGCACACAGAATGATTGGTACCCCGGTAGCATTCCAGCCCACAGTACGGTACATTGCACCGTGGACAGGTATAGCAAGAGGGTTTGGATAAGCACAGCATACATATTTTACTTTGTGCTGTGGCATCTGTGTCAGCATCTCCATCCTCTTTCTCGGCAGCTGATGTCAGAAATTCAGTCTTATTGGTGGTTCCTCTGGCAGGAAGCTCAATCCCATCTCTAATGACTGTCTCAGACTCTGTTTCAGTCCACTCGCTGCAGTGGAACTCCTCCCTGGGTCCAATGTCAGTCAGTAACTTCCTTACAGCTGGAGGGATTCTCTGTCTAAGTATTGGGTTCATTATTTTGGGAGGGAAAATAAGTTCCTATTTCTCATTGGTTGCGTATGTAATATTGTCGAGTGATTTTTCAGAAATCCTCTGAAAAACAAAAACAAAATTAGCACTCGAGTACAACACACAGCATGTGAGATACAACTTCGTTCACTAGCGCCATACCTTTTGAAGTCTTCTTAAAGCGTCATGGAAAGACGAAAATGCTTCTTTGCAATAACAAATTGTTCCACGTTCGTCCACTGTCAAATAATTCAGCGTGTGAATAACGTAGGTGGCCAGTTGAAACTCCTGCGGTGAATGACTTCCGAGTTCGTCTTCTTCTTATGGCTTGAATGGCAAAGAGAAAAAGCAGGTGTTGCAACACCGCCACCTACTGGGTTGCGTTGTGATGAAAACTGAGACTGCTCCAGGTTCTTTGACACCTGGAACGGGTAAAACTATTTCCAATATTATTTCCAAAATGATTCAGGATCTGTGAAGGTGTTGGGGATCAGATACAGATTGCCATAGATTTAAAACAGAGGTAAGTTAAAAACTGTAACTTGGCCTTTCACTCTATACTTTACTACATATGTATTGTCCTGAAAGGTGAATTACTCTAGGATGTTGCATTTGATTATCCATTTGTTTTGTCTAAAAAACTCCCCAGTCTTAGCTGATATCACATGTTTACATCAGCTAAGACTGGGGATACATGTACAGCAATGGCTGAGATGTATACTTACCCATACAATGACGCAGCCATCAATCATGCTTCAACATAATGAGGCAGTTACCCAGCAATGGAGTGGTTTGGATTATTTTTCCAAAATGTCAGCCTTTGAATAGACAACAAAGTGTATTCTTTTAAATGTTATTTGTTGTTACATTAGTGCTTTGTTTATTTGAATTTTTCTTTTCACTCTCATTACAGTCATTATTTTTAGTGTCACTACAATGTAGTTGATCCCTCAGTTTTACGCCATCACAACAATAGAACTTACTGATGTTCTCCTGATGCTTTCCCTGAGCAGTTTCCTTTCCTGTCCTGAAGCTCAGTTCAGATGGATGATTGTTTCTTTCATGTGTGTGAGTGGTTTATTTCATATTATAAATTTATTTCATATTATATGAAATAAATGAGTAAATAAAGACAACGCCCATAAGAAATGGCCATTTAATGATTCCAATTACAAAAAGGCCTAACAGCTGAGCATAAGGTGTTACATTCAAACAAAATAAAAATGCACATTTACATACATAATTTAATTATCCATAAGATTTCTATACCGGATGCATTTTCAGTAGTTGGGATGCTCATTTTCCCCAAGCAAATGTTCTGTGACAGTACACCCCTTTGCTTGTGGTCCAGTTAGAATCCCTTCTTCACCAGCCACTCCTTTAGCTCCACATCAAAGTGACCTTTGACCCGAAGTATCATGGTCACCTCATTTACCTGCGTTGGGAGGTCTTTGCCAGTAAGCTGTTGCAAGAACTCCTTCACATCCTTCTCTAGAGCCTGACAGGTGACACAAGTAGCAATAATAAATCATGTTAACCCATTCCAAATTTTCAGGAAAAACACACCATTCCACATGGTTATTGACAGATAAAAGCTCTTGTATTTCAACTCCAGTTAACAATCAGTCATCTTTATTGATATGCAATTCCATAGAAGTTGTAACAATGTTTTGACAACAGGATTTTAAATATTCAGTCAAACTCACCCAGATGTCACCTTCAACCTTGCGTATAATGGTTGTCTTGCGGCTGCCATGGGTGAAGTCAGTGTAGACAGGAACATTGTGCATTCGGGAGCGACGGATCATGTAGGGCAAAGCAGGGGGCACCTCTATAAAATGTTAAAGAATATGAAGAAAATATTAACAAAAATTAATTGTGGTAAGTCAGCCACAAAATATAAAACTCCCAATACACCACATGAATTTGCTGATAGTGTGTAGCCTCTAAAGGACAATAACATATACAGTGCCTAGCAAAGGTAAATAAACCCCTAACCAATTTGCTAATTTCACTGAATAACAAATTGTGTTTCAGTGTTTTAGAATAAAACATTGAACAAAATGAAATTTCAATGTACAAATTCAATAATTGTAAGTTGACATTGGTTTTATGTAGGGAAGGTTAATTGCCTGGCTACCCAAACTCCTTGCTTTGACAAACTAATAGTGGCAAAACATATGTTTCTTCCTTTTAGCATAACCTTTGCAGATAATTACCTCACTGAGTAATAGCTACCTTAAGATGAATGGCATAGTGTAGTTCAGTGGAGTATGGGTTCGTTTCCCACAGTACAAAAATGTACGCACTCAGTATCGTAAATTGCTCTGGATATGCAACATAACTAAAGTGTAAAGGTTAATACTTGTCTCTCAGAATGTGTTTTTCACATCAGTAATTGCCTTACCATGAAAATTAGTTTGAAAAAACATACTGCATAGAAGAAATGTTATGTCTCGGAGCGAAGTAACTCAACTTGAACAATAATCTTCCCTCTTGAGTCATCATGGAAAAATGTCAAGTCAGTGTAAGAAACAAAACCCATTGTCCTACATCGGCATAGAAACAAATAAAAATGCATGGTGTCATGCTTCACCTGGTGGAGGAGTCCAACCAGATGGTGCAGGACCATCGCGTTTGGGGGGAATGGGTACTCTTGAAGGCGGGATCAGTCGTTCCACAAATGTATATTCTTCCGTAGATTGTAATATCTTGGCGTTTGCTTCTCCAACTGGGGTACATAATGACTGTTTTAAAAAAAGAAATATAAATGTTGCCTCAACTTATTCGTGCATGCTCATGATAACTCATTCATGATTAAACTTAGTTAAATGTATGGTAAAGAAAAAAGGTGCATCTTTCAGTACATCTCTATTCAAGAATGTATTTCTTGGCTTTGACACTGGATATAGCACATTTTATATAGTATGCTAGCTAGTAATGTAGCTACGTATGGTTGCTACTTCGATTTATTCATGGTAATGCAATATTTCAGGCATCTCAATAATTTTTTGAATAAAGACATAGGTGTGAAATATTCAACTTACTTGTAATCGTATCGTCGTATTTGGTATCCTTGCCGTGTGATTACACAGGTGGACTGTTGCCCTAAATCCTCTGTATAACATTGTGGACCTGTGTATGTAGGAGAGCGACATGTTTCTTTCCACAACCACTTGTGGGCGGGATCAGAGAATATTACGTCATGGTTATGCGCAGATAAATACTTCCCTTATGGTTTATTTTCAGCAATTACTGAAGGGACGTTTGAGCTTCGTTAAATACTGCGAGACGTTGGTAAGAATCAAATGGACAGGATTAAAAGGAACCGTTTCATGATGTCCTAAATACTGGATTCATTAAGTTGATATCGATGTCGACAGAAAATATAACGTTTTCTAATTCGGCTAGGCGAAAACAAGGTTTCATATCACTGTACATTTTATTTACGCTCTAATTCAGAGCGATTAAATGTACATCTATATTGTTAATTGCATACAGTTGGCGATGATTAGGACTGTACATTGTAACATTGGAAATGTAGCAAGAAAACAGGGCCAAATGAAATTAAGTGACCAGAGAGTCAGGACAGCCGTGTTTGAAATTCCAATCCGAACGGTTTATATACTGTGGCTCTCAAAAGTACCCCCCCCCCCACCTCCACATTTTGTTACATGATATCAGACTGGGTTTCATTCATTTTTGCCACTGATCAACAAAAGTCCATAATGTCAAAGTGAAAAATTATATCGACATATTATTCTAAACTAATTACAAACACAGCAGGAAAACATTGAATGGGGACCTTTGTTGGCCTGCATTTCCAACTCTTTCCACATTCCCAATTGGAGTGAGGTCCAGCCATTGACTGGCCACTCCAGTGTGGGTTTGGCTGCATGTTTGGTGTCATTGCCCAGCTGGAGGATGATTTTGCTCAATATTCAAAAACTCTGGATATGTATTAAGACGTATGTATGTACCAAGCTGATAACCGTAGACATTACTGTGAAAGCTGGGTTGGACTACTTTCTAGACCTACAATGTAACTATAGGCACACTACATTCTGGGTCTAGTTATATTGCACCAATCCACAGAGGTAATTTAATTTGGCCACCTATACATTGCTTTACTTGTTTTAGGTGCATGTAGGCTGTGGTTAAGGGTCCTAAATTGGTAGACTTCACAGATGGAATTGTTTTAATGCTGAGTGCAGATGGAGTCCTATTAAAGATAAAAGGGTTTAGCTAGTTGCTAAGGATTCACTTGACAAGCTACTATCTGTGCACTTTCTACAAGTTGTTCATTTTATTCAACATTTATGTAACCATTACTCTGAAGTAATAAACAAACAAACTGAGCTGTGGGTTGAATGGCTGAATGAAGTGTTTTGGTACTGGGCCTCTGAGTCTATGTATTGTCTAACACTGACGTAGCATTGCATTTGAACCAGGTTGACCATGCAGCTGTTTGTGCGTGCTCAGAATCTTCACAGGTTGGAGGTTTCCGGGCTAGAAACCATCGCCCAAATCAAGGTAAAGCAAGGCACTACTTTCCATCAGCCAAACAAGAGTTTGGGTTAAAAAATGATAATATATCATATGAAAGGTATTAATGCATTTATTCTCTTACCTTCTTCCAAGGCTCATATTGAAGCATTGGAAGGACTGTCCTGTGATGACCAGGTGGTTTCAATGTGCGGGGTACCCCTGCAGGATGATTCAGTAATCAGCCAGTCGGCACTGGAGTTCAGCACACTGGAAGTTACCCCTCGAATGGTGGGAGGCAAGTGATCAATGATGTTATATTCTGGAACATTACTGAGTCTTCAGTGAGTTAGGTCATGTCTGTTTGGACCATTATTTTAAGAGCTCATTGAGGTTGTTGTTTTTTGTTTCACCTTTTTCTCCCCATCTCAGGCAAAGTCCATGGCTCCTTGGCTAGGGCGGGAAAGGTCAGGGGACAGACCCCTAAGGTAGAGTTTTAGTGTTTATAATCTGATATTAATTGCTAAAATGAATGTAGACCCCACGTTGTGACTTGCTCTTTTGGAAATGTTGCATGTCAAGACTCCATGCTAACCTTCATGTCCATTCACAGGTGGACAAGCAGGAGAAGAAGAAAAAGAAGACCGGCAGAGCTAAAAGAAGGATCCAGTATAACCGCCGCTTTGTCAATGTGGTACCAACATTTGGCAAGAAAAAGGGGCCCAACGCTAACTCATAAAACCATTTAATGTCATTATCATTCACACTGTGAGCAATGGACTGGAACCAAGTTCTTTTAATTTGGGTGATGTTTGAGATGCAATAAAACTCAATGAGGATAGTTGACGGTTCTATTACCTTGGGTAAGCAGAGGTGAAATGGTGGGAATTTGATTTGAGGGATAGTTCGATTCATATCTGGGTGGAATTCTGCTTACCCTGAGTTGTTGTTATAGGCCCATGGAGTCCGTTTTTCTCAACAAGCCATTATTCACCTCTGTATCGTACAAATTCATGAATTGAAACTGTCCCGAGCTACAAACGCTGCATTGTAAGTGGAAACTACCTCAAACACTTCAGTAAGCTGTTGGACTAGCATCGTTTCTATATATATATATTTTTTTTCCTTTTTTACTGCACACTGACAAAACAGCCGATGGAATTTGGTGACTTTAAACTGGCAGAATGCAAACTATTTTTTGTAAGAACCACACACAGCCTCTGTTATTTGGCAAAGATATCATCTGTACCTAGCAAATGCTGAGTGGTTGTTCACTAAGTTCACACATACACTTCTTGAAATGTGGATTGATAATATTTGTGAAAAAAACTAAATAAACAATAAACATAGGAAGTACCACTTTGGTCAAAAATTAAATTGATATAGCAAAAATGAAAATATTTAAGAATAATATTTACAGGTTTTCAGGTAAACAGCACCAGTAGTAAAAAGTATTTTGGAGTAAGTTTCCACTTGCGATGCAGCTTTTGTGGCTGAGGATGCACAGTTTCAATTTATTTTGAAGTTTCAATTTATTTCATTTATTTGGTCGACGCTAATAATGCTAATTCCAGGCTGGGACAGAGGTGAATAATGGCTTGTTGTAAAAAATGACTTCAAGAACAACCCAGGACCCAAATATGAATCTAGATCAAACTATCCCTTTAAAGCCCTGGGTGAACTGGGTTAGTTTTGCTCATATAGGTTTTGGACCAGGGACTCCTGGGTTGGAGTCAGGTATTCCTTTCTCGACATGCACTGTAGCCAGCTCGAACCACAAGGGATGTTGATCCCTCACCATGAAAGTAGTCTTTGGGCAAAGAGATTTCATAATCTATGGCTCAGTTTTTCTGTAAACAACAATAAATGTTTATACTAAGGAACCATTTAACACAGTGTAATTCTCATTTGAAATTAAGTGTATTTTGCATGCAAAATATGATCTACCCTCCCAATGATGGAGGGTATTCCTTCCTCCCACCATCCAAGTGCATGAGCACAAGCACATCGAACTCTCTCATGGATTTTGGCGTGCACACAAGACTGTTCGAGAGCCCACATTCTCAATTTATTCCATTATACAATGTTCTCAAGTCACATGGACAGATGATTGAAAAATGAAGTATTTGACACTCAGTAAGTCAAGACCACTGGTTAGATTTGACAGTGGTTCCATTTCATACGGAGGATAGCTTAACTTTCCATCGGACAGGAGGAAATCACGTTTTCTTGTGTGATTTACCCACTGGGTCAGCTAGCACTACAATTCCCCAAGCAGCCAGACCTGAAAAATAGGGTAATGAGTTATTACAGTCAGAGTCCCTGATAGAATACTGAGTACCCTCATCGACCCATTATCAGTTCCTTAAAATCTACATATGGAAAGCCTTTCCTATGTCTATCAACTCATATTGGATAAGTTACTACCACCGTGCTGGACATACACATTTTACCCGTCCCAAATCACAATACTCACTGGTTGCAAACACGATCTGGGCGACTGTTCCTATGGACGTTGTTCCACCTTGGCGCATTACTTTTCGGGCAGCTTGGAAGACATATCCGGCACCTAACAGCAGACCACCACCAGACAGAATCCGACAACTCCAGCAACTTCCGAACAGTTGACCTGCAGGCGGTGATACAGAGCCTGGTGGTGGTGTTGACATTGCCGAGGTCCTAAAGACGTGCTGATATGCTATACTAGCCAGCTTGCTGTGCCCTTGGACTGATGTGACGACTTTTACCAAGCAGCTAACTTGACAAATTACTAACTACTTGTTCCTAAAATGCACAATAAAACACCGGCAATTTGAAGTTACAGGCTAGGTTACAAGTGCATATCTTTTACTTGATAATTCAAATAGCAATAACTGTAACCTTCGACATCGGAAGCTGATGTCCTGTTCTCTACCAAAACCAACCCTCATTGGTCAAAACAGAAATTAGTGCAACTGGTAAAGTGGTCCCCACAGCACTTAAATAATTTCTGTAGCAGTTAAGACAAACTAGATTGTAATTTAAAAAACGTTATTCAATCCCTTTTTGGATGCATTTTTATACTGCATCACATTTGATCCCACTTTAAGGTTGAATAATATGAAGTTGGGTTTTCAAATGGAAGACAAGAAAGCGGAATACTATTCATGATAAAAAACGTTGTCATCTAACAAAACTTAATTCACAAAGGTATAAAAAAAATAATATCCTCGTTGGATTTTACAAAATAACGTAAAGTTGTATGAACATTTTTTCAAATAGATCAAATGCCAAAAAGCTTTTGATCTTCATTATAACCTCCTATTAAGTATGTAAATAGACCACCATGTATATTTGTTCTATTTTAATTCACAAGACAGAAATTCTCTCAATTTATTTAAATATATGTAATTTGAAATGTGAATTATGCCGGTTTGATTGTCAAACATGTTTTCTCATGAATTTCAAAATGTTTACAATATTAAGTCAAATGACATTCAACACAGAAACCTAGGCATTATTGGGCTTTAGATTTTATTAGCCATACAGTTTTGTGAATTTGCGTTGTAAACTCATAACAAACAATACAATTATTATATACAACAATATTCTTATAAATATGGTTTGTCCTATTGTAACACACCACATGCTCAAGTAGGCAATGAAGTTTGGGAACCACAGCTTCCCATTTTTAAAACAATTTGTCTTTTGCTGAAGCACTTACTGGCCTTCAATTCATTCTCTACTTCATACTCAACATAAATACAAACATTTAAACATAATCTTGTACATTTACAGATGGTTAAGCTCAAGATTATTATCTGGTATGGAGACTGTTTGCCGAATCACTGGCTCCAGTCAACAGGGTCAATAATAAAAACACATCAGGATATTAGCTATTGGATATGATTAAAGTCCATGAAAACTGATTTCTGATGCATTTAATCCAATTATGGTGAGCCCTGGTGTGTTACCCATTAAATATATTTCTCTCTTCACATTCAGTTTCAAATAAATGTGAAGACAGCATGTTGACTATTTCTGTGACTTAGAGCCCCACGTAATAGCAATGTTTTCATCAGTCTCTGCAGCTTCCTTCAGCGCCTGCATAACGAGGGCATTCCTTTTCCTGGTTTCCTCCATTCTCAGCGGGTTAGCCTCTGGAAGATTCTGTTAGATTGAACAAAAAAAGAGCAGGTCAATGTAAAGCTTGATGGATAGATTTCATGCAAGATGACGCCAAAAAAAGAGGGTATAGGTTTCTTGAAGACAACTGCTGGTTGCCATTCCTTCCTTTCTTAGTCAGTAGGATCACATTCCGTCTCATGGTTTAAAATCAGACCACTGAAACAATCAGGAGCCCTTTTCAGTGGAAGGCCAATTCAGATTGTTGCAGATCCCGAAGCAATACACCGAACATGATTCCATGTTACAATCCACATGCTACATTGTATATCTTTTATATCTGGGCAAAACAAGTTCTGTGACATGCAGACGGTCAGGTCAGAATCTGTCGTAAATCCATGAGTCCATGGATCCATCCTCTCTTATGTCAACGGTGCAGGCTGATGGTGATGGTGTGGGGAATATGCCCTTAACACCAACTGAACATCATTTGAATGCCACTGTGAGCCTAAGCATTATTGCTGACCATGTGCATCTTTTTAGAGCCCAGTCTACCTGTCCTCAAATTAATAGCCCACCTCCAGCAGGACAATTCACCATGTCACAAAGCACACATCTCAAGCTGGTTCCACAAACATGACAGTGACTTCAGTTTACTCCAATGGCCTCCAATATCAATCCAATAGAGCACCTTGGGGTTGGCAGCAAGGGCGTAGGAGCAGGGCAGGACAGGGAGACATACCCGCACCCATGTTAGAAGCAGATAAATTGGTCCCCCCACAATAATAAGAACACTTTGCAAACATTTGAAATGTGTCCCCCCAATATGAAACGCACTCCTACATCCTTGGTTGGCAGCATGAATGTGTGGCAAAAAACAAACACACATGTAAGGACTGTTTCTAGCACCTTGTTGAATCCATCCGACAAAGAACTACTGTATAGCTGTTCTGGAGGAAAAACGGGGTCGCACCCGCCACCCGATACTAAATAGAAGTAACTCATAAAGTGGTCACTGTGAATATTCTAGCAGCCTACCTTGAGCATTTCACTCTTTCTTTCCTCTCCAGGCGATATCAATGACCACATTCCATATCCAACGCTTAAGAACCCTACACACCCAAGCGAGGTCAGGACTGTGCGCAAACCACTCATTATGTAATGTTAGCTGGTGTCCTTTGAAGACTAATGATGGTAGTAGTTCCCTGATTATCAATCCACGTTTTATGCTGTTTTGACAACATTTGTTCAGTGGTGCCCAATCTTCGCTGGCAGTCGCAGTGCATTTTGGGATAGCCTACGCATGCTTACACAACTTTTTTCCAAATGTGACGCCCACAAAGTTTTTTTTAATTTGAAAATAACATAATTACTATTTTTATAGATTATTATTTTTATATAATGTAATTCGGTTCATTATTTAAAAAAATAGCAAAAAAAAATATTTTAGAGGGAGGAGTTCAATGATTTAACGCTTTCCGCCCAGCAGACTGCCGTCCAATCAAGAATAATTCTCCAATATTCTTGACTAGAAAACCTTTTTTGTTTCTTTTGAAAGTCTGAAAAATACAGTTTATTAAAGCTTCTCGAATTTTAGATACAACTATTGTTAATATGGAATAACATATTAATTTATATTTCTGTGCTTCCCCTTGTTTTCTGTATACCCATGTTTCTTTTCTTTTTTTATTGTTAAATAAGACCCAAAGTTATATAATATGCTGTTTTTACTGATGTAAAAAATTATCTGTATTTATGAACTGTGAAAATGTCTTTCAATCACGTTCCAAAATATCTATGGTTGGCAGGACCGGATTATGGACCACAAATGGGGCCTTGGTCCCTAGGGTCTCTGACCATTAGGGGCCTCATGCTACAAAGCAACCCAGTGGCCTATAAATGTCCAAGGCCCCTTGGACAATCTACTGTGAATGTAAAATGTAGATTGATAGACCGACAGCGCTAGAATGTGGTCCCTTCAGCCAATCAAGAGCCCCCTGACTTTCAGGGCTCCACCTTAACCTATACTAGGGCCCTTTCACAATTTATACCAGGGCCCCTCGGGTCCACCTCAACCCATACCAGATCAGGGCCCCCTGCCTCCACCTCAACTGTTAGCAGGATTCCTCCTCAAACCATACTAATGCCCCTCCTCCACAACACATACCAGGGTCCCTCCACAACCTATACAGTTAAATACTTAGTACACAAAAGGAAAATTGTGCAGAAATTATGCAGGAAGAAAAATGTAGGCCACCGTAATATTTCAAGAAAATTTAAATAATGTTTTTCTGATAAACCAATGAAAACATTCTGATATGCACATTTTGTCCAATCAAATTTAGTGACAACTATCAGTTTTGTCTGACCTAGCATGGCATTGATCCAGTAAGTGATTTATTGTGTGGTTGTTTTTTTCTTTTGTGGATTATGAATCAAAAACACTGTAACAGCGATGCTTCACAAAGAAAAACAAAAAATGGAAGCAAGAAAGTTAATATTATGGGGAAAAGCCCAGTGATTTCAAAATGTTTCCATAATCAAAATGAAAATCTAAGAGAATTAAGAGCGGTTTTACATGGGGGGTTCCAAAGATACTCATATCCCGGGGCCTCATAGAATGTAGATCCGTCCTTGGAGGTAGGGACATCAGAGGAAGAGCTTAATTGTGCAGTTTCCACTAACTACCACCAGGTGTCAGATAAGTAATGTATTCCTTTTCAAAGGTTCAGCATCACCTCAGAAAATTACCTGTGGGCACTTTGGCAGAAAGTGTGTGCTTGTCTGTGAGTACATGTGTGTTCATGTATATGGTGTGTGAGTCACAGTTTGTGTGGGTGTACTGGATGTTGATAAGTGCTGATAATATGCGTTCATCAGTGTCAGGTAGAGTGCAGAGAGAAGACCTTGCTAGGGCTTGGTGGCGGCTACTGTAACTTGCAAATGTGCTCAAATAGACAACTAACTCAACAAGAGTGGATGACATTGTGCACAAATGTCATTCAGAGACTAACCCAGGACATTGTATTTATGAGCCTTCTGTAAATAATTTTGTCCTGTGCTATTTCTTTAAATGTGTAAAACATGTTAAAAACATTGGTAAATGTTATTAGAAATATAGTACATTTGGCTGTGCTATAAGTCATAAGACAATGTGCTTCAGTGCTTTCTTAGGGAATTCAATGAAATGTGTTGGTTTCCAGATAGTTGTTTTACTCAGTGAATATCTCATATCCCCAGGCGTAACACTGACCATTCAGAATGGTGTGTAACATATGTACAAAATAAATAACAGCACATCCCCTTTTCCCTGTCTCTGTCTCCCTTCCTCCTGAAAGCTTAGTCAATGATGAGACTTCTCCTACCCCCACCCTACCCCGTCCCCCATCCCTTCCCTTTTAGATCGCAACAGAAACGCTTGCAGATGCCCGTTCCCGTTGCCATGACACCCGTGTTTCCCGAAGGTGCTATGTGCATCAGAGTGAACATTCATGTCTACGTTCTGTCTGCTCGTGGCTTCAATCATGTACCTCCCGGATTGCTTGGTTCATTTTGTATTATTACATTTTTGCCTGAAAGTGTTCTTGTATTCACAGATATTGGGGTGTTTTTCCATAGCTCGAAAACAAAATCTGTAGCGTTCTTCACATCAACATGTAGTCCCCTTTCCCCAGCTGTTTCGCTGTTATATTTCACAGCATGACACAGCAACAGAGGTGAGACTGACAGAGATGGAACACACGTGGCTTTTTTCAGTAAGCATTTTTGGGTACACATGCCTGCGAACAGTGCTGTGTGTGTGTGTACGTGTGTGAGAAAGGACATTGTGAGATGGAGAGAGAGAAGTGAGGGTAATCACAGTGTCGTTTTCCTAATGTGGCCTACCTCTGTTGGCATACCCATGTGTATGTATGTATGTGTCTTTTACTGTGAGATGTAGTAGAAAATAAGCCCCCCTGATAAAAGATGATTCCTTCTTCAGTTGCCAAGTTGCAGATTTGGCTGCAGAATGGGGAAATCTATTTGTGAGTTGGACATAGCCAAACCATTGCCAAAGTAGGCATGATATGCAGATTGTATGCATAAGCTATTTCTTAGTCAGGGAACCAGGCTTGTCTCCAGAAACACTGAGTCACTGGTAACATACGACATGACACACATACATATTAAGTTCACTGGGTCTCGTATCCACCAGCTCAGTCTATTCATCTCATGCATGCATTACATGCAGTCTACAGTCTTTAAACTAGGCTGTAACATCATAACAGATCCTAAACTGATACAGTCCAAATGGGCATTATTTAATGCCCTCATTTGTCTTTGCAGTCCGTGCCCAGTTTAAGAAACCCATGGAGACTCCTCTAACCCAGCTATCTCCACATCATTCTATTTTTTCCCAACCCCCAGTCATTTATCAACCTTTCCTCTATCCATTTTGCCATCTGTCCTTCCCTTCCAACTAAGGTCTTCTTTTATTTCTGGCCAGGTATAAATATATGAAATGTTCACTAATGTATAATTCAGACATTTTTCCAACAATGCCTCCCAAGATCCCACTTGGATCAAAATGTAACATTATTTGTTTTTATGTGTTTAAATAAATGTATTCACCATGGGAGCATATCAGAGGTACAGATATTCTGTTTTTTTAATAGTTTTTCTGTCATGCATCTGATAAGTTGGATGTCTAAATTGTTTTCACCACTTTCTTCCTTTACGGAAACCCAATAATTATTTTGTAAGTGTTAATTTGCCTTTTTGATAAGACATCAAAGGGAGCTACACAACACCAATTACCAGCGCTATTTCTGTATGTCTGGACACAGCGGGGCTTTAGTTCAAGTACAGGCATCAGAAAAAGTGCTTGAGGTTGTGTTTGGTGATAGAACGCTACGTTTCAGCTTGTCTCATCAGATAACCTGGCAAACGTTAGCCCCGTGCAAACATCACCAAATGACAGTGATTATTTCCTGTAACAAACTCCTTATCAGCCTATCAACAATAGGTCCTCTTCTGGCTGAATTAACATTTTTTAGGATATGCCATTGGTCTGCTAACCTTCATAAATAGGTTAGCAAAGTACACGCACCATGTAGACATCCCAGTTCATAAACATGTGTGTGTGTGTGTGTGTGTGCTCTGGGGAAGACCAGAGGAAGGTAATCATTTTGGAAGTCGTCTGCTCGTTGGACCGCTGCATGAAACCGGCCTTTGCTGATAAGCTGTGTAAATATCTTTAGCACCTGGTTTTTATGTCTGAACTACCTCTGTGATCAGTACAATCCCGTGATACTAATCAGGAGCCTTGGCCATGTTCACAGGATGAGAGTACTAGGCCGTAACATCGGAGGCCTTGATCAAACTAAGGGAGAGGAAACTGGCAATGAACTGCTTTGTGTCTTTGATCATCAGCTGCCTGCCTGTGCAGAGAATGAGGTGCTTACAGTATATTGCAACTGTTCAGTTTGGTTGGTCATTAACAGTTAATGCTGGGGAGGGGTTGCGTTGTCAGCATCTAGCTACCCCCTCAGGGGGTTTAGGCATCTGCTAAGCTAACCAAGGTCATCGGGTGAGTGCTGAGTTCTGTCACAGACATTGACCAACTTGACTTGATGTTCAACTCCTGAATCCACTGGTATTTGTTGCTGTTCATTTCTTTTTGACTGTAAATGATCATAAAACATCATAAAAAATCTAAAAATATGCCCTGAGAGTCCTGGCATTCCTTGAGGCCTTGTAATATTTAAGTCCTTGAATATAAAGTTGATTCACTGCTTCAAATTAAGCATTTTATACGTGTGCATGTCTGTGTGTTTATGTGTGCGCATTTTTGTGTGTTTTTTGTGTGTCATAAGCGTTTCTGTGTGTCTGTATTTGTGTGAGAGAGATTGCAAAATATTGTTTCACATTGTTTTTTTATGCATATGCCAATCGCATACTTTATGTTTCAAACTCATCAATTGTAACCAGTTTCCATGGCAACGTCTCTCTAGAGGCAGAGGAGAGAGAGTGCAGGGACCCAGTTGCTAAAATGATTATTACGGAGGGGGCAAAAAAAAAGAAGAGCCGAATGAATTCAAGATATGGCACAGACTGTCAAGTATCTTTAGTAAGTGAGGGGAAGAAGGAAGTGCATTGTAGTGGACTCTGGCATACGTGCTTTTGTGTTTGTCTATGTGAAATGTAGAAAGATGGTTTAATGTCTTACAGGTTAATAATGGTAAGTGATAATTCATTGGCTGTAGAAAGAACACCTCTCCTAACCATTACACTTAAGTGTCCTTTGTGTTTCTTTACACTTTTAGATCATTCGTTGGATTTAAACTGGATTCTGATCTCTTAGGGAGAGTAATAGTGTGAGGCAGAGATATGGCCAGTCAATACGAATTTCACACAGTTTGGTTGCCATGGTGACACCAGCGAATGAGATGCAGTCAGTCAGGTTGCCTGCCTCTATTTCTCCCCCCACCTCCAACTATCTCTAACCCACTCTGCAACCCCCGTAATTACAGTAACACACTCACTTCCTCCAATATGTCTACTGGTTTCTAGATGAACAACCCTGAGCACTTGTTTATCATAGTCTTTTCATGTTGTAGCCCTGCACTGGTCTCGGCACTGTTCAGTCCATAATGGAATTTGAGATATAACAAAGGAAGAGTCTTCAGAATTGGAAGCAGTGTAACTTTTAATTTTACACAACAAATTGACTGCTTCTACTGCACCGCAATGTCCTTGCCTCCTCTTTCAATTTTCTCTAGATCACCTGTGACCAGTGGATCACTTTCAAAAGCTGTTGAACTATGAACATTCAGTGCCCCACAACCTGACGTCTGAGGCCGAATCATTAATAAATTGACAGATTTAGACAAGTGAAAACAGTCCATACTATATGAACACATCGCTATTTTATTAGAATATGTAAATTCGCTGTAATGTATATCATAGTGTATTCTAATGAATACAAACTTGTGCCAACAAACATAGCATACAGTGATGAGAGATGTAGAAAAGACAGTCACAAATAGTTGTTTTTAAATATATAGTTATTCTTTCATTTCGGATAAACTGCATTATGACATTCATTGATGGTCAAGCTAGCTTTATTTCCCCTAGTAGTCTGTGACCCCATTTTGTGCTTTAGAGATTGTCTGTGATTGACTCACATGGTTGGCAGGGGTTAAAAGCACTGGTTGTCCAGTTGACGAGGGAACTGTCAAGACAAATATACTGTATGTGTATGGCTCCATTATCATGCAGGGCTCTGTTTGTGTTCAGGTGTCAACCTGAACCTTAGACTAGTTGTACAAAAATGTATTACTTCAACTATGGTCAGTTCATGTTAAACTAATGATCACACGGTTACACATGTATTTTTCAAGTTCCATTATTACCCATTTCTCTAATGATTTTACAGTCGCACAGTGAGATCATTATTACTTATCTACACAGAGAAACGGATACATGACGATCATTGCAGCACCAGCTATGTCAAGGCTTTGAAATGAACCAGAGACTGTCTGCCAACATTCACAGTAACACCATGAGTGAGAACAGTTATGTAACTTCCATAGTGTCCCAGGGCCCACAGGCAGCCCAATTCGGATCTTTTTGCAGAATTATTGGCCAAAAAGTTTAAACACCAAATATCTCTAAGACAATTGAAAAGGATGATGGAGGAATATTTCAAAGAAGAATGTGTTTGTGTCTTATGAATTATGTGGTTTTATTTAAATGTGTTATTTTTTTTGGGGGGGGGTGCTCCCCATACTTTTAATTGTTTCCAGTTTATGTCCATGCAGGGCTCATCCGTTTGGTCTCAGTATGACCAGCATGGCCTTTTTAAAGTGAAAAAAGAATCTGAACTAGGCTGCCTGTGTGAACACGGCCCTAGACAGTCATTATTGAATTCCTATCCCCCTGTCATCATCATCATATTTATCAGCCTCGTCTGTTGTTAGTCACACAGTATTGTTCCACAGAATAAATATGATCACATGTACAGTAGTCTCTCCTAGGCGCATTGCAGTTATAGTGAATTTAAATTGCTTTTCTTCAATGAGGTTTCTGTTATCTGGAATAACTGAGCACTGGGCTCTTTGGAAAGTCTAGGTGAAATCAGCCCTTCCTGCCTAGAACAGGACAGACAAACACAGAATACTTAAACACCCCAGTGCCATTACATCACTTTCAATCCTGAATCATTTTCAGTTTCAATGAAATGTGCCTGTTTACCCTGGACTGTGACTGACCCTGGGGTCTGGGGTCTGGGACTGACCTTGGGGTCAGGGGTCTGTGGTCCGGAAGTGTCCCTGGGTCTGGTCCTGGGGTCTGGGTGTGGGACTGGCCCTGGGACTGGGGTATAGGTCTGGGGTCTGGGACTGACCCTGAGGTCTGGGTGTGGGACTGGCACTGGGGTCTAAGTCAGAGACTTATACTCAATGACAGCTCCTGGGTGTCTGGAATACTTTACAGAAGCTAATCCTTGTCACCACCTAATCAAAACAGTGTTACGGCTTGTTATTTCCCACAAGGCTGACTCCACTGGTTCATGTTCTGTACATATGGTAAGATGGAATGAACATGTGTTTGGTTTGTTAAGTTCAGAAATAACATCAATATTGTATTTAAGCAATAAGGCACAAAAGGTCTGGTAAATGGCCAATATACCACTGCTAAGGGCTGTTCTCATGTATGATGCAATAGGGGATGCCTGCAATTAGCCCGGAGCCATGGTATAACAACAATACACAAACCCAGAAGTGCCTTATTGCCATTTTAAACTAGTTACCAATGCAATTCAAACAGTCTAAGATATTTCCTTTGTCATTGCGGTGTCAAATACTACGGCTTTCACCCAATCATCATTCAGGGATCGAACCACTTTGTTTATAATGTTCATAATTATAAATAACACTATGCCTTTCAATCTTGATCAAAATAGTGGAATTTAATGGTGCCTTTATCGATTTTAACAGCTAACTATTCATATCCTCAGAAAACGATCTATCACAAACACTTAATTATTGACATACCGAATGAATAGAAGAATGTATTACTTGTTGTGTTTGATTTATATTCCCTTTTATAAAATGGTAAAGTTTATCGGAATGGAACGCTATGAACGTGTGGATCTGCAACATCTACGCTAGTACCTAGGCAACACAACATTTTTTAAGTTCACAGTTGAGTGACTGGCTGTACTTTTAGAGCAGCCGAGGAGCCCCGCAGCCCTTAAGAAATGATGTGGTCAGAACAAGGCAGTACATACACTGGCTGAGGTACTTCCTCTTCGTTATTTCATTCCCTCCTCTTCAGTGGCTCCTCGTTGTCTGCTCCCCCTCCTTATGGACGGCAGTCTGAGCAGGCTTAACAATTCTCTTAGCTTAGCCTCATTCCCTCCAGTGTTCGTCCCTCCATCCAAAGATTTGAGGAGAGCAAAACATGGTCTGTGATGGAGTGATGGATGGTGAGAAAGAGGGGTGAGAGATATCACCCAGTCTTAGTCCTACTGGCTCTTTCTCTCTTTCTGTCTTTCAGTCTTGTGTTTGTCTTTTACTCAGTGTTTAAAAACTCACCAAGGCGTAGACCATACTGTAACGTACAGAGGCAGAAACAGAAGAGAATACAAGACCGTTAGTAGGATTCACCTGTGAATGGGCTGGACTGAAGATAGATTGATATAACCTCACCTGTACAAATAGTAGAAGAACGAGAGAAGATAGAAGCCCAGCTTACACCAGGACTCTTTCTGACAGTAGTTCAGGATGTCTGCATTCATCACGCTGACAGGGTCATACATGACCTCTGACCCGTCGGCTGGCCGATGGAAATACCTGAAGGTAGAGAGAGAGAGATTACAGCAGATGCAACAACAAAAAACATGTCAGAGTGCCCTGTGTTACGTCACGTTATGTCGTGTCATGCGTTGTGCTGTGTCATGATGTGCCATGCAGTGTCATGGTGTGTCGTGCTGTGTCACGGTGTGTCGTGCTGTGTCAGGATGTGTCGTGCTGTGTCATGATGTGTCGTGCTGTGTCATGGTGTGTCGTGCTGTGTCATGATGTGTCGTTCACCTCCAGAGATGGTAGAAGAGAAGGGGGATGTTGAGGCCCAGGGTGACCCATTCTCCAGCACACATGAACATCAGGCAGAACAGCCCATGGATGGAGTATTCTGGCACCACCAGCTAGGAATAACATACTGTTATCATTAACAATTCCTGACAAAAGACTGTGTTCAAATGGAATGAGATTGTCAGGGACCAGTTCAGATAAACGCATGTCGGCCTCCAGATGTTCCCTCTGGGGCTCTACAGCCCAGCCACAGAGAATATGAGGGGGCGGCATTATAGAAACACAGTGAATTATAGTCTGTGTATGCTTGTGTGTGTAAGAGTAAGTGTGAGAGTGACTGAGTGGGGGGGGGGGAGAGTGAGACGGTGAGGCTACTGGCAAGAAGGCAAGATCCAAATCAATCGGTCTCAGTCATCAAAATAGATGTATAGTTATTTTTCAAGGTCCTCTGATGACCTTCTGTCACCGTCATCCTCAACTTCACCACGAGGTGAGAGATCTTAACAACAGTGTGTGTGTATGTTAGTGTTTATGTCAGTATGTATGTTAGTGTTTATGTCAGTATATATGCATTTGTGCTGATGTGTGACATGACATTAAGCTTGAGGACTGGGAACCCCTTGCTTACCTTCCGTAGCAAGTTACAAATTCTTTCAATATTCAGAATTCTCTCTCTCTGAAAAGGGGAAAGAGAAAAAGGAGAATGTTTTTACAAACAACCCCCTCCCGACAAAACATATTTGTGTTCTCCTAGAATCCAACTCCCTAGTTTGGGCTTTGTGTGAGAATGATGTGCATATGAGATGAGGGAAATGCACTAGCAAAAATGTTACTGGCAAAATAAAAGGTGCATGATGGGTAAATTGTTAAGATCGAACATGATAAATGATTCAGAATGAACCAAATGTTTTTTCCTTTTTGAAGAAGGTTCTGTGGTCTACGTGCTCCGCCCATACACAGTTGACTGACAGATGCTGTTGGTGGATACATAGAACTGGGTCACACTTCATAGAACTTCACTCCCTTACCGCTCTGGTGGGGTTGCTCTGATCGATTGGATTCTTGAAGTCTGTGCGTAGCTCATCAAACGCAATGATCTAAAAAGACATGTTAAGTGTATGGGTCATTTGCATTGAAATGTACGACAGGTAAATTAATGCTGAAAGGAAAGTAATGTTTTTCATTATGTTATCCCCATTTCATCCATACACATCCTTTTTAGTCTTTTTTTCTTTAGTTTTCTAACCCGTTATCATCCTCTTGCATCTTTCACATCCGCTTCCTCTCTATCTGGAGCATCCCTGTCCATCTCTCAACATTTTCATCTCCCGGTGACATCCCTCTTTCCCTTTCAGACACCAGTCTCTCTCCAAGTCTTTTACAACACCTCTCTCTCTCTCTTTCTCTCTCTCTCTTTCTCCCCTAACAGATCTATATCACCCACACTCTCCTGGCGCACGCTCTTCTCTGTTGTAAACAGATGCAGTTTCCATGGTGATCCAATGAGCCCATAGCAGGCACCATGGTTACTATGTAAGTGAATGAGCTGTCTCATTGGCTGAAAAGCTCACAGAGATGGGGGGCGCGAACCATGGATGAAAGCTGATCGGGGGAACGGGTGGAACCAAATGATACTTTGATAAGCATTCTGAAAAACATGGTATTTTTCCGACACACACACACGTACGCACACACACATTCTTTCCCCCCCCCAAGTGTAACAAGAACAGACACGTATTCACACATTGACTTAGTCACAGTCTCTCCTACTAGTCAATGCATTAGTCAATACTGTAGTCATTTCAAGCCTTCCGTAATGATCTGATACTGCTGTGTTGATCTCAAATGAACAATGTCACCCTAGACAGTAGGCTATAGCGGGAAGATGGCCTTTGTGTAGTCTGTGTCTGAAGATTTCGACACATGCATGTAGCATACTGATTGTGCAGAGGTCCTCAGGGATCCCTGTACAAATTCCATTCATAATTCTGCATACAGTGGGCTGATAGGACAATGTTTTCTAATAAGAGTTTATGAGTGTACATAAATGTTTTACTGTTTCTTGTCATTTCTATTGAAATTTAAATGCCTTTTTACCAGCTAATATTAACAGTAGACTTCCAGGGTGTATTAAATGCAACTGTTATAATACAGCGAGAGAGGAAGAGAGAGAGGAAGAAGGAGGGAGAGAGAGAGAGAGAGAGAGAAAGAGAGGGACTAACATTTTTATTTGACAATGTTATCGTATTGTGTCATATTGATTATTGATATTGATTGTGTAATCATCCCATGAATTTATAGGTGTTTTTTTTGTATTTCTTAGTATCTAGCCTTAAGTTAGAGACCAAGCGATTCTTTATTTAAAAAAGTATGACTCACAAGACCAACACAAAAATATTGCTGAACTGCTATCACCCGGAGTGGAAAAACATGGTGGAGGTGAGTGAGGGCTTGGCTGTGTGTTCGCCTAACTCACCTGCCAGATGACGAAGAAGATGAGCGCGGCACACAGCACTAAGGTGAGCATGTAGCAGAAGGCCGCGAAGGTGAACGCCATGGCTGTGCCAGCCAGCCTGACAGCCGGATGGGTCGAGAGAGAGGGAACTTCCCCTCCTCTCTCTCTCTCTATAGCTGAGTCTTCCTCCCACCTCTCAGGAGGTGCTAGTCTCCTCTGCCTCTCCTCCTCCTGACTCCGGCTCTCCTCTCAGAGGCTGTGTTTTCAAAGTGAGAGGCTGGTGTACCGTACTGAGAGAAAGATTCCCTGCTCCCCTGTCCAGTCCAATCGGCGGTGGTCTTTCTAGTTCTGCTTATTTTCGTCTCACCGTCACTCCTTCTTCTGATTCTCTTCTGTTTTCACGTGTCTGTGTGAAAGCTTTGTCACTTCACCACTGCCGCGAGTCCACTTCGCAAAGCGGTCGACACACAGTTGTTTCTGAGGGGAGGCAGCCACAGATGAGCAGCGCTCTCTTCTCAGGTCACCCGATTCTGAAAGCAAGGGGGTTTTGTGCACTCAACGTGTCTGTCCCCTCCCCTTTCCAGTCAGGTCCATGTTGCCCAATGTCCACACACACCTAACTCACAGGAACGCTGATACTAAGTGGGTCCCGGACACACAGACCTCAGAGACACAGGCCTCCTGCTGATCAACACTGGGCTTCATGTATAGGAGAGATTGTGAGGTGAGAGACAGTTTGTTCGGTGGTTATTAAAGCACTAATCGGCAGTGTTACGCCTTGTAAGTCATGATGGCAGTTTATTTATGGAACAATATCATTGCTAATAAACATCTTTAGCCAAATAGGCACTGATAATGCTGGATGGCATTTTATTGAAAAGAAAAATAATTGGTTGATATAATATGATTCAGTGATTTTAATGAATAGAGAAGACTTGAAAAGCTTATGGTAATGTTAAACTAATGTAAAGAGGAAGGATTAGAGCTTTCATTGAATAATAACAGAAAGGCACATGTGCCCTTATAAAGAAATATTTTACAATTAGAGTTATTAGTGGCGATTTATAATAATAGAATAATCAAAAATGTTGAACTTAAAATCAAATGATTAATGGAATACTTAGGCAATCCAAAGTCTAAAAGCAATAAAGACTTATCATTAATGTATCAGAATAATAATAGTTTGGGGTGATAAGGATGATCGTTATGATGATGATGAATGTTCTTGATTAGTCTTAATATTGATTTGAGAGCACCTGTACCTGGTAGTAGTTGTAACTAAAATTCCCAGACTTTTCTCTCCCCACAGTCTCTCTGTCAATATGGGTCGACACCATGTCAGAAATCTCTTCCTTGCCTTTCTCTATCTCTCTTAGTGGCATCCGTCAGATTTCTTCCCGCGTTGGCTTTTCAGTGCTCACTTGTAGGGTGAAGAGACAACATTATGAGAATCGACCATTTTTAGATGCTTTTTGTTCTTATTTTGGTACGATGCTTGTTCTCATGAAAAGGAAAAACATGTCCACAGCCTTCAGAAGTCTCTAAGTTAATTAATTCCCCTCCCTCTTTTACTTTCCTCTCCAAAGCTCCCCCTTATGTTTTCGCGTCTCTTCCTCTAAAAAAAAGAATAGAACGATTTAAAAGACAAAAACACTTCTCCTCCTCTGTCCTCAGTCTATTTTTCTCCTCTCTCTCTCAGCCTGTGTGATACAGCAATATGGATCACCCGAGAATATAACAGCCAAATACATTCAACAGTCTCACTCCCTCTCTGTCTGTCTCCCTGTTTGTATGTATCTCTTTCTCTTTCACTCCCTCTCTCCCTGGCTTTTATCCTGTGCCGTATTCCCTTGTTCCCCAGGGATGGATGAGGGAGCAGGGGGAGCTCCACATTGTTTTGTTGGCTTTCCTACCCCTCCCTCTGTCCTCCTCTCTCTTTTTGTTTCCTTCTATGTCTCTCGTTCATTTTCTGTCTCCCCCTCCTTCCCCTCTTATTTTGTCATGACGCTGGTGTTTTATTCTTGTGTCATTTTCAGAAAGATGAAAAGAGACGCTCCCCTTTCTTGTATAGGATTCTACCTCTCACTGCCCCCCGTTCTTTCCAAGATACCTCTTACTGGGGTCTCTCATCCCTTTCTTCCACTATTGTCAGTCTGTCTGTTGTCTCTGGGGAGGATTTCAACAACTTTGTCATTCCCATAGATCTAGGGCTTTTGATTTTTAAAGTGCCCATTCTGTTTCCCCTCTTGCCTCTGCCTTATCTGTCCCAGAAAGGAACAGTTCTAAATGAGCTTGGGGGGACAGAGCTGGTCAAATATTTCTTTGGGACGAGGGAGATACGGAAGAACAGTGAGATGTACTTAGTCCTATTGAGATGAATGTTCATTCCAGCTGTCTACCTTAAAATGAATGCACTAACTGGAAGTCGCTCTGGATAAAAACACTAACATATTTATTTATTTCATTTCTTGTTTACATTCACTATTAAACAGGTTCTACGATTTAATTATTTATCTATTCATTTGGTTCCCAGACCAGTGTTTAATACCCCCTCTACCTATTAGTTCTCCTCATCACCTGTCTCCCTATGATTTCAACTGTCAATAAAAATATTCAAGCAACGAACACCGGGCAGAAGGCCATGTGTAAATATTTCGAAATGCAACGGGTGGAAAAACATCAATCCCAAAGCAAACTGTTCAGTGAGACAAACCAAATTATGTGCACATACATGCAGAAGTAGAAAAAGAGGTGATTTAAACTAAAAGATGCAACAACTAGAACAGGTTTCAAACATTTATTTTATTGGTTAAATCCTTTAAAAGGCTGACTGCCCTTAAACAACTCTCAAATACCTTCTCCTCTCCCTGTCCCCTACTCTACCTCACTCCCGAGGGCCCCTTTCTAAACATTAATGTGTGAAAATGAGAAAAACATAAACAGCTTCGACCACAAAAAGAAGTACAATTAAAGCTACAAGCAGCATTTAGCGTGTTTCAGCATGGAGCTACTACAAGTCAGATTGCACATTTGTGTCAATAGGACACATATCCAACTCATGTCCATAGTTGCAAACAACATGGCTCGCATTGTTTTTCCATTTCATTAGTATCCTCATGTGGCCAAGTGCAAACATCATTCATAAATGAACTAAACTCACAACCCTGATCATTTGTACCAAATGCAATCACACTTAAGATCGGTCATTTTGATATTACAGAAGTAGTGTTTGAAGCGTTTTTCACAAATTCAGAATAGCAGAAAAACCATTACGGCTGAGTTAATGGGTCCTAATTACAAATATGTGCAAATAAGTATTTGGACCTATATTCCACTTTTCAAGATTTCGTACAAAACGGGTTGAGCCTTGTGACCTTGCAAATGTGATTTAATAGACTTAATAGTGCCCCCGTGTGGCTAACCTAAAAATGCTTGCACTTGTTTTTGTTGTCTCATGGTTGTCAGCATATGTACCAATTAGAATTATAGTACCATTATGCCTGTTGGAGTTAAGTGCATATTTAAATGAAACCACGCCTATGCACAAGTTCATTGGTCAATAGCGGGCATGTTTTTTGAAATACTAGTCTGGTTTAGATACATTTTGATAAACCTTTGTCCATAGATGCCAAATATGAAAGTACATGAAGATTGGTCATTTGGTTCCATAGGAGTTGCTTTTGAAGTGTTTTTCACAAATTCAAAATGACTGAAAAAACATTAAGGCAGATTTAATAAGTTCCAATTGCAAATTGGTTCCTTGTGAGGAGATGGACTTATCTACCTCTTTTCAAGGCTTTAACTCAAATGGGGTGAGCGTGGTGAGCTTGCAAATGCTGGAAACCTCAATAGCGCCACCGTATGGTTGATAAATTCCCTGTGGTTATGTTTTCCATGCCATTTTTGTCAACATACAGTTAGGTCTGGAAATATTTGGGCACTGACACAATTTTCATAATCTTCGCTCTGTATGCCACCACAATGAATTTGAAATGAAACAACCGAGATGCAATTGAAGTGCAGACTTTCAGCATTAATTCAAGGGGTTGAACAAAAATATCTTATGAAATGTTTAGGAATTGCAACCATTTTTATACACAGTCCCCTTATTTCAGGGGCTCCAGTGTAATTGGACAAATTAACACAATCATAAATAAAATGTTCATTTTTAATACTTTCGTCGAGAATCCTTTGCAGGCAGGCAATGACTGCTTGAAGTCTGGAACGCATGGACATCACCAAACGCTTGGTTTCCTCCTTTGTGATGCTTTGCCAGGCCTTTACTGCAGCTGTCTTCAGTTGTTGTTTGTCCATGGGGCTTTCTGCCTTAAGTTTTGACTTCAACAAGTGAAATGCATGCTTGATCGTTTTGAGATCAGGTGATTGACTTGGCCATTGCAGAATATTCCACTTCTTTGCTTTAAAAAACTCCTGGGTTGCTTTTGCAGTATGTTTGGCTCATTGTCCATCTGTAAAGTGAAGCGCTGTCCAATCAACTTCACTGAAAATGGCTGAATCTGAGCAGATAATATATCCCTATATTGTTCAGAATTAATCCGACTGCTTCTGTCTTTTGTCACATCATCAATAAACACTATTGACCCAGTGCCATTGGATGCCATCAAGCTGCCTCCACCGTGTTTTTCAGATGATGTGGTATGGTTTGGATCATGAGCCATTCCAAACCTTCTCCAAAAATGTTTCTTCCCATCATTCTGGTACAGGTTGATCTTAGTTTCATCTGTCCAAAGAATGCTGTTCCAGAACTGGGCTGGCTTTTTTAGATGTTTTTTGGCAAAGTCTAATCTGGCCTTTCTATTCTTGACGCTTGTGAATGGTTTGCACCTTGCGAAGTCTACTCTTTAGACTTCCTGGAGAGTGTTCACTTCACTTGGCTGGATGTTGTGAAGGGGTTTTTCTTTACCATGGAAAGGATCCTACGATCATCCACCACTGTTGTCTCCCGTGGACGTCCTGGCCATTTTGTGTTGCAAAGCTCACGTGTAAGTTCTTTTTTTCTCAGAATGTACCAAATTGTTGATTTGGCCACTCCAAATGTTCCTGCTTTCTCTCTGATGGATTTTTTTTGCAGCCTATGGATGGCCTGTTTCACTTACATTGAGAGCTTCTTTTACCACATGTTGTGGGTTCACAGCAACAGCTTCCAAATGCGAATGCCACACATGGAATCAACTCCAGACCTTTTACCTGCTTAATTGAAGAAGAAATAACGAAGGAATAGCCCACACCTGTCCATGAAACAGCTTTTGACTCAACTGTCCAATTACTTTTGGTCCCTTGAAAAAGAGGGACCAAAAGAGGGACCACATATTAAAGAGCTGTAATTCGTAAACCCTTCTTCCAAATTGGATGTGAATACCCTCAAATTAAAACTGAGATACCTCACTTTCAGCCCATGTTCATTATTTAACTGTAACTTGAATATATTTTGGTAAACAGCCAAAATAACAAAACTTGTGTCAGTGTCCAATTATTTCCAGACCTAACTGTATGTACCAAGTAGAATTATTGCACCATTATCTGTGTAGGAGCTGTGTGCATATATATGCCAAACCACTCCCCTGCACATGTTCACTGGTCAGTAGCGGACATGTTTTTTCTCATAATGGCCTGGCTGATATAACTTTGGAAGACCATCATTGGTAGATGCCAAACAGAAAAGTACATGATGATCGGACATTTGGTGCCAGAGGAGCCAATTAATTTGAAGTGTTTTTCAATAATTCCTAAATGGCAGAAAACCCATCATGGCGGACTTTATGGGACTAATTGGCAAACATTTTCAGAGTGAGGAGATAGATCTACAGTATATACCAACTTTCAAAACTCTAGGTCACAAGGGGTGGGCGTGGTGAGCTTGCAAAAAGTGTAAATTTGGAGGCTTGTGGCAGCGCCACCATGAGGCCGATTTGCTTGTGACTGCACCATGAGTTGTGGCCCTTTACTACCATATCAGTTTGGGCACTTTGTGCCATTTTATCTCATAGGTATTTGCAAAAAGGACCTTTTTTGCTGGAAGTATAATAATAGTAATGAACTGGAACAAACACAATAGGGTTTCACCAGTGAACTACTGAAACCATAACAAGGGAATTAAACAAAATGTGTTCTCCTTTGATGTTTTGTGGTTTTGTTATGTGTAGAGTTTGTATTGTAAAGCCCTTATCTGTCAGTTTGACTGATAGTGTTAATATCTGTCAACGCTGTGGATTTGGGATTGCTTGGACAGGCAGTACAGAAAGCGAGAGAGACACTTTAGAGACACACCTTTATTATTTGATCTGAATAGGGGGAACTCCGTCTGTTTATTGCCCCCCAGCCAGACACATTACAACCCACAAGGCCCCAGGAGATCAACACATTTAGACCCAACCAATTAAGTGAGGCTGCCCTAGGCAGACCTGGCCCAGAGAGAATACAGGCTATGTGCACTACCCACAAAATAAGGTGGAAACAGAGCTGCACTTCTTAATGTCCTTCCAAATGTTTGACCACATTAGAGACATATTTCCTACAGATCATACAGACCTACAAAAATCTGAAAACATATCAAATATTGACAATCTCTGATAACCAATTTATTTATTCGTAAATGTATTATTATTTCAATTGTTTATCAGGAATATTCAAGCAGCGTGTCTATTTTCTGGTTTGCCTTGTGAATCCTATGCTAACTACCATTAAAAATGTTTGAACTTAAAATCATGTCTGTAACATTCTGCAATGTGCATTAAAAGCATAAAAATGTGTAAACAATTGCCATGAGAAAACCAGTGAAGCACAAAGAATATATAACCATATATCGCATTATTTTTTCTTGCATTAACTATTTACACCTTGTAACAACACTGTGCATGGCTAATAATACACATTTTGATTTATCCTTTAGAAACATTTTTGTGTGTTGTTTACTTCTGGTCGTCTATTACTTTGTTTATTTTTGTTTTTCATTATTTTGAATGATCTGATTTTCCAATTGTTTCCTCATGCCAATTAAGCCCTTAACGTTGAGTTTAATTTAAGCTAATTTGATTATTGTTGGTTGTTAGAATTATGTAAAATGTCAAGCTCAAGCGCGCCATCTACTGCATATATAATACATAAAACATTTTTATCCAGGCCGGAACCAAAATTTGGGGAGCAGTGTGCATCTAACGAGGACTTTCTTTGACCCACCATAACGTGTTGAAACATTTGTTGGTGTATTTTGAATATCTTTTTATTCTTGTAAATGGCAGACAAAAGTCAAATTTGTTCAGTATGGGTGGGATCAGAAACAGGGATATTGAAAGGTAAACATTATGCAACTAAATAAACTTCACCATGCTGTCTTTCTGCTGTGTGGTACTTTGTTAACGCTAACGTGCAACCCACGAGTTGGCTAGCTAACGTAACGTGACTACTTTCCCCAATGCGAATAAGATTGTTTTAATAATAATGACATGTACACTATCAGTATATTGAAAGGACTATCGCTAACTATGTGCCTCTTTCATTAGGAGTAAGTCTATCCAAAAAACAAGCGTTCAACTTCTGTGAAATTAGCTGCCTGAGTCGAGACCAGGAAGTGTGTGTACTGGGCTGGGGTGATCCACAGGAGACCGAGGTGTGTATGGGAGGAGTGTTCCATAAAGTAATGAGTCCTTTCTTTGTTGCACATTGGTAGGTGCACACAGGTCGGACTGTTCATTATTATTGTACCATTATGTTATTTAAGGTGCTGGTGGGGTCTGTGAATGGCACAGTGAAGACGTTTAGCACAGAGAAGGGAATCTTCACTGAGACCCGACAGTGTGGAGAGAGCACCCAGGGGAGTTTCACAGGACTTGCCGTGACAGACAGGTAGAGAGGACATGTCCTGGCACTGCACAGGAGTTCACACACAGTGCCATTGCACACACACTTGCAGCTCTGGGATCATGTGTTGACAACAGTCATGTTAATACTATGTATGTTTACTTAGAGAACACTAAAACATTGATTTTAAACTGTTTGGGGTAAAATAGAAAACACTGAACTTTAACTCAATTTTAATTCAGTTTTGTAGCACATTGTGTAGGCCAGTGTTTCCCAAACCTCTCCTGGGCCCCCCCAGCCATTCCATCTATTAGATGTATCCCTGAGCTAGCTCACCTGATTCAACAGGTAAGGGCTTGTTAGTAAGTTGATTCAGGTGTGCTAGCTCAGGGATACATCTAATAGATGGAATGGCTGGAGGGGCCCCAGGAGAGGTTTGGGAACCACTGGTGTAGGCTATGCTTTCTATTTTTAAGTGAGATAATCTACGCTGTTTTTGCCCATTTTTGAAAATCGCAAATCATAACCATAATTGCGGTATTTGTCAAAGAAATCGCAATTCAGTGTTTCATCCAAATTGTGCAGCCCTAGATTGGGGCCAGTCTGTCAATGTGTTCAAGGAACTTAACCCTATTTGCTCCTGTAAGTCGCTCTGGATAAGAGCATCTATCGTAAATGTTATTTTAATCAGTGTGAATCAGTAAGCGTGAACCAATTTGGTTATTGGATGCAGTTCAGGTTTAATCAGAACTGTTACATCTAAATATTGACAATAATTGTGTTGTGTGTATCTAGCTGATTCACTGGACTGCTGTCTCTGTCTGCAGTGCTCTGATCACGTGTGTGGAGACAGGACTGCTGAGAGTTTGGAAGGAGGGATCAGAAACAGTGGGTGACCAGAAAACCAGGCCAACACTGCCAACTAATACTGTCATTATGAAGGAATGAAGTTGACTGTCTGCTTTGTTGTGCCTTTAACACAACCCCCGTCCCAATATCCAGGTTGAGATAAATGCTGGGAAGAATGTTTGCCGGATGCGACAGAATCCCTCGCAGTGTAACCAGGTGGCTACAGGTGGCAAGGAGAATGGTCTAAAGGTCTGGGATCTGGAGAGGCCTGAAACGCCCATCTTCACCTCCAAGAATGTAAGAGTCATTTTAAGGAATTACAGTGGGAATGTCTATACATTGTTTTCCCTAGGCTCTCTTCAGCAAAAGAGTTCAGCCGGGGTTGTGGGTTAGGTGGGGTGTTTGGTGACGGTTGATTGGTGGCGTGCTGCTAGGCAAGTGTAGAGCCATGTATAATACAAGACATGGGCTTGCCCACTTAACTGCATCAAATGCTTTTGTGTGTCTTTAATCTTATGTGAAAAATCTGTGGTTTTATAATTGAGGGGATAATCTGATTTTGATGATTCCTCTGGTGAGTGAGCTATACGTTCTGTGGGACTATATAGCTCTTGGACGAGCGCCACCGCATTGTTTAGTGATGACAAGAGTCGATGAGGTCACACCAGCAGCTTTTGGCTTGTGCCCCTAATCGCTAGGTTTGCAGTGGGTGGTTGTTGGTCTTAAAAGTGTCTCGGCAAAAACATGTAATCATCTAATTTAGAGCAGCGGCAACAACAGCAGCGGACCTCTACCAGTGAATGAACAGAAGGGAACACTAATATGTACAAAATATATACAGCTGGTTGAGAGAACGCCAAGAGTGTGCATATCTTTCAATATGCAATGTATTTTGATTTGTGAAACACCTTTTTTGGTTCCTACATGATTCCATGTATTATTTCATAGTTTTGGTGTCTTTACTATAATTACACAATGTGGAAAATAGTGAAACTGAAGAATTACCCTTAAATGAGTTGGTGTGTTCAAACTTTTGACTGGTTCTGTACATTTTTGGTGGTTGCTGTGGACAGGTGCGTAATGACTGGCTGGACCTGCGAGTGCCAGAGTGGGTCAGAGACATGGCCTTCATCCCAGACTCAGACAAGATAGTCACCTGCACAGGTCTTCACCAGGTCTGTCTGTTGATTTGGAAAGTCACTCTCTCCATCTGTTTTGTCGAAAAAAATATTTTGATACATTTAAAACATTAAGTGCAGATATATTTTGGTAATTAATGCTAGTAGTGCAGTAAACATTTTACATCCTCATCCTTTAAATCTCTGTCCTTATTTGATGAAATAGCGAAACCCATATTTGTTTACTTCATTGATTTTGTTTTCTATTAGGTGCGCGTGTATGACCCAGCCTCTCCGCAGAGGCGTCCTGTTCTAGAGTCCGAGTTTGGGGAGTACCCCCTCACGGCCCTCTCCCTCCCTGCCAACAAAGACAGTGTTGTAGTGGGCAACACACAGGGCCAACTCGCCATCTTGGATCTGCGGAAAGGTGAATGGAGAGAGAGGATGATGTATGTTTCCGCTTGTTAAAAAGTGAATGGAGAGAGAGGACGAGGTCTGTTTCTGCTGGTTGAAAAGTGAACGGACAGAGAGGACCTTGTCTGTTTCTGCTGGTTGAAGAGTGAGTGGACATAGAGGATGTTGTCTGTTTCTGCTGGTTGAAAAGGGAATGGAGAGAAAGGACGATGTATGTTTTGGCTTGTTGAAGTGATTGTGCAGAAGCTCAGCAATCTGCTTTTGTAATTCTCAATGTCATACTTTCTTTTTGGATAGTTAATGTGAAGAGTTTTGCTGTTTTGATTCTAAACAAACTTTTCACAGTCTAGTAGGAATTCCTATTAGACCGTTTTCCTTTGGATTCTGTTATTGTGGTGTCAAGGAAAGTCAAGACACCTTTGAGGCTGCAAATTGATAGAAATAATTTAAAAACATTGCCTTAACCGAAGGCTTATGAAAACAACAGCTTAGAAAATCATTATAAAAGGCATTGCTGAGCACAGCAATTGCAAATGGCCTGGTCGCCTAGGAAACCTGTGCAGTGAGTAACCGAAGAATGCTTACTGTAATGAAGAACAAAAAACAAACTTATCTACTAAATTACTAGCAATGGCCTCCAAACTCATTGGACGGCACTTTATCACACTGCCATAGCAGCTAGGGAGATTTTAAGGGCCAAAGGAAAGTGCTTGACTGGCTTAAGTCAATCTAGAGATTTTTGTCATTTTATTTCCTAAAGATAAGAATTAAGGATTTAACCAAACCAGAACTAAAGATGGCTGTAGTACACTCATGGCAGACCACCAGAGAAGAGACCCAGCGTCTGGTAGAGTCAGACACTGATATACTAAACAGAAGTTCTTCATTTGTACGTTTTATTAATCTGTCCCAAGTAGAATACATTTAACCTCCTAAAACCTGGGCTTTGATAATGTATGCATTTGTAATTTCTCTTATCAGGTCCTGCTAATCCCACATAGCTAAGTATAATATCTAAGCATTGTCTTTGAACAGGAAGTACTTTTCAGAACAAATTATGTCCTCTTATGATGACATTGGGTTTATTTTACTGGAACATAGTGTCCTCATATGTGGACACAGGGTCTCACTAGGTTAAAGATGTATTTTTTTTTGTTTCTTTGGAGAGGAAAGTGGTGAAAGGAGAAATTCCCTGCTGAAAGAGCAGTAGGTCCAATTCTAACGCACGCTGCAGCAGTGCATGTGCACCGGAGCCACAGCTTAGACTGCTTGACAACCCTAGGCCAAGAGAGAATCTGGCATTTAACCTTATAGTAACTGTTTGATTTCAAATCCAAACATGGAGTATCGAACCAAAAGAAAAACAAATGCTTCACTGGTGCAATAATTATAGAGAGCGCTGTGTTCTGGAATGATCTTCTGATCGTTAGGGAGAGACGGAAAAGTATGTTCTTGTGTTCAGTCTGTGAGATCCTCACCCCTTGACCCCAGTGTCTTTGTTGTGGGCTCTCTTCTCTCCCTGGGCTTACAGGTCTGGTACGTGGGTGTCTGAAGGGGCTGGCCGGAGGGGTGCGGGGGCTGCAGTGCCACCCTTCTCTCCCTCTGGTGGCATCCTGTGGGCTGGATCGCTTCCTGAGGGTGCACAGCCTGGAGGACCGCACTCTACAGCACAAGGTACAGACGCGCACACAGGCACACGCATGCAGACACACACACACACTGCACATTTGAACCCATCCACACAAACGATCACTTGGGAAGCCTCCCACACTGTTGTGTTCAGTGAAAGTTGAAGAGGTTTTCTCTTTCCCACTGTTGCCCTTGCAGGTGTATCTCAAGTCACGACTCAACTGTGTACTTCTGTCCAGCCGAGATCTGGAGGTAGGGGGAATTTAAAGTGCTATGAATAAGAACATGATTCAGACGTTATGTAATACTTCGTCATCAGTTTGTCTTTCAAGTTGACACTTACTAGTTGCTTTTTTAACCAATGTGTTATGTCAGTGCTATTAGAGGATTTTCAAGACACCTACACGCAGTTTAACACCTGACCTGCATATATTTCCCCTATTAGTACCCTCTTACTATTAATGGGCTGCACGTCCGTCACTTGCTCACATTGTTGCCAGGCTGATGACTGGGTTTCCTGAACGGGGCCTAATGACTGTTCAGTGTAAATTACAGCGGCTCGGGAATTACATGAATGTAGGCGAATACTTACTAGGGAACATTTCTGCCATCCCTATGATGTTGTCAAGTTTACTTTATAGGTTTCTAAAAATGTGGCCGTTTAGCTCGCAAAATTGAAGTCTGTCCTCTCAATCCTAGCTAGCTGCTGTCATACTTTGACTGAACTCAATATGGCAACACAACAATGTGAAAGGTTTTTCCTACTCATTGTTTGTCTGCTTTTAAAACATTGTGATGTTTTTAAGCCACAGTAATGCACTTCAAATAAAAGCGCCCACAGTGAATGCACGGAGTAGATTCCTCAGTTTAGGAACCACTCTCAAATAAATACAAAGTACAAAATGATATTGTGACAAATCGGCAAGCCTGTAAATACACTGTGTACTATTGAATGAAGGAGCTCTGCATCAGATTGACAAACCTTAACATGACCTTTCAATTGCTGTGATTTTCCTGCAATATACAGTACTAAAGACCTCTTTGTTGCCTCTTTCAGCTGGGCAGTACAGGAGTGAGCGGAGATGTAGAGGAGGTGAAGGAAGAGGGAGGGGAGGTGGATGAGGTGTGGGACACTATGGAGATGATAAAAGACAAGGCCAAGAAACGAGCAACAGAAGAAGAGGAAGCTGTTCTGGTAGAACCAGAGAAGACGACCAAGAAGAAGAAAAAAGTGGTCAAATGAGCAGCGGCTCAAGGAAAGGACAGGGTCTTCAATGGGAAACACAGGGGTAGAAGTTTGGTAAAGCCAGTTGTTACATATGTACAGACTGCTTTCCTGTTGAGTCTCACATGGAAATGGAATATCCACTGTATTCCTGTTTTAACTGTACACAGTCTTGGGTTGTGTAAATGCCCTTTTTTACCAACATCCTTGTAGCCAATATTAAAAATGTTTATTTAAAGATTAGTGTTCTTTTAGCAGCAGAACATAACATTGTAATTCCTTGAATCCCCAGTCATTTTTCAGTGTTACAATCTGGAACTAAATACATTTAATTGGGATTTTGTTTCTTTTGCTGACTTATTCCAGGTATTACACTATGTGAATATTCTTGGGGAAAAGTCTTATATTTTAAATAAGAGCATTTATGCAAAAGATATTCACCCTGTTTTGCTGCCCTTTTTTGCCAATTGGCTTTGGTAGTTATATTAGTTAAACTGACTTCAGTTTTTGAGAAATTAGAGTATTTGGAAGGCACTAGAGTATTGTATATAAATCATATTAAAACAACCACGCCATGAAGACAAAACAACTCGAGAGCACTTGATAAAGAGCTGTTCTGGAAGAGCAACCGGTAAATAAAGGAAAATTGAGAAAAATGTGGATACCATGGACTGGGATGGAGTTTCACTTCTCAGCGAGACAATGATCTTTAATACACAGCCAAGGCTACAATGGTTGTTTAAAAACAAGAAACCCTGTTTTAGGATGACTCGGTCAAAGCCCAGATCTCAATCTCATGAATTATCTGTGGCAAGACTTGGCAGTTGTTATTGACCAATGGTGCTCATACAACTTGAAATCTTAAGCAATTATGCCAAGACAAATAGGTGAAAATTGCAGGAACCAGTGGTGAAAAACTGGTAGAGACTTGCAGCTGTACTGCCAAAGGTAGTTCTATTCATTACTGCCTCGGGGTGAATACTTTTCCAAACAACACATTTCAATTGGTTTTTTTGTCAAATTTTGCATCACAATAACACCATATTATACCATGTGTAGGTAGTTTTAATCAAATGAAGGGAATCCCTATGGAATATAATTTAATTCCAGATTATAACACCACAAAAATGTGAAGAAGTCATCGGGGAGTGAAGGCATATGATACCCAGTCTATTACAAAATCTTATTATGAAAATGAAGTGTGTGTTTGAGGGAGATTGCAACGTCTCTAATAAAGAAACGGGTAGCAGCTGTTAACACTGGTTGGCTTGCTTGTGTTTTAGTGTCCTCTGCTGGATTGGATGGTACTGATTATGAGAATCACTCAACATGATGGGTCTCTTTAAAGCCAGAAAGTTGCTACGGACATATGATGAATTTTATATTTGTGGTAAGTTTTACAGTTGAAGTTGGAAGTTTACATACACTTAGCTTGAAGTCATTAAAACTCATTTTTCAACCACTCCACAGATTTCATGTTAACAAACTATAGTTTTGGCAAGTCAGTTAGGACATATACTTTGTGCATGACACAATTTTCCAAGAATTGTTTACAGATTATTTCATTTATAATTCACTACATCACAATTCCAGTGGTTCAGAAGTTTACATACACTAAGTAGACTTGTGCCGTTAAACAGCTTGGAAAATTCCAGAAAATGATATCACGGCTTTAGAAGCTTCTGATAGGCTAATTGACATCATTTGAGTCAAATGGAGGTGTACCTGTGCATGTATTTCATGGCCTACCTTCAAACTCAGTGCCTCTGCTTGACGTCATGGGAAAATCAAAAGAAATCGGCCAAGACCTCAGAAAAAAAATTGTAGACCTCCACAACTCTGGTTCGCCCTCATTTCCAAACGCCTGAAGGAACCACGTTAATCTGTACAAACAATAGTATGCAAGTAAAGTTGCTGGAGGAAACAGCTAAAAAAGAATATATCCACAGTAAAATGAGTCCTATTTCGACATAATCTGGAGGCCGCTCAGCAAGGAAGAAGCCACTGTTCTAAATTCGCCATAAAAAAAGCCAGACTATGGTTTGCAACTGCACATGGGGACAAAGACTGTACTTTTTGGAGAAATTTCCTCTGGTCTAATGAAACAAAAATTGAACTGTTTGGCCATGATGACCATCATTATGTTTGGAGAAAAAAGGGGGAGGCTTGCAAGCTGAAGGACACCATCCCAACCGTGAAGCACGGGGGTGGCAGGATCATGTTGCGGGGGTGTTTACTGCAGGAGGGACTGGTGCACTTCACAAAATAGATGGCATCACGTAGAAGGAAACGTATGTGGATGTATTGAAGAAACATCTCAAAACATCAGTCAGGAAGTTAAAGCTTGGTTGCAAATGGGTCTTCCAAATGGACATTGACCCCAAGCATACTTCCAAAGTTGTGGCCAAATGACTTAAGGACAACAAAGTCAAGGTATTGGAATGGCCATCACAAAGCCCTGACCTCAATCCTATAGCAAATTTGTGGGCAGAACTGAAAAAGCGTGTGCGAGCAAGGAGGGCTACAAACCTGACTCAGTTACACCAGTTCTGTCAGGAGGAATGGGCCAAAATTCACCAACTTATTGTGGGAAGCTTGTGGAAGGCACCTGAAATGTTTGACCCAAGTGAAACAATTTATAGACAATGCTACCAAATGCTAATTGAGTGTATGTAAACTTCTGACCCACTGGGAATGTAATAAAAGAAATAAAAGCTGAAATCAATCATACTCTCTACTATTATTCTCACATTTCACATTATTAAATATAATGGTGATCCTAACTGACCTAAGATAGAGAATTTTTAATAGGATAAAATGTCAAAAACTGAGTTTAAATGTTTTTGGCTAAGGTGTATGTAATCTCCCCACCTCAACTGTATGTTACTGTTTAATTGTTGAGATATTAGTCAACAGTTTGTAGAGACATAAGCCGATAATGGTATGTCTCTAATGATAGACTATTGTTGCCTAGTTCCTGAGAGGGGTTTTTACAGTTAGAGAATCGATGTACTGCAGAAATCAAATAAACCTTGGTATGAGGATAATAAGTGCTGGATAAATGGCTTAGTTATAACCATGATAGTGCAATTACATGTGGACCTTTGGTGCTGTAGTTAACAATGTACATTTATTTCACTACAGTCAAATTAACCTGCTGAGATTTCAGAGTTGCGTGTGACCTTGAGGCTGTATGGAAGACTACTCCCTGCTTCTCCAGTTTCATGGAGAGTAGTTTGTGTCATAGAGCTCCTTCTGAGGCTGGACTCTGCACACAGACACACCCATTCCTTGAGCTGAAGATAAGATAAGACAAGTGTGAACAAAGGAGGGGATGGAAAAACTGAGGTTTTCTCTTCGTGTCAGCAATAGCATTTACTTTCAGTTCAGAAATTATATTCAGGGATTAATACCAGGAAAATGACACTTTCATTTTTTCTAATAAACGGTGAATAACAGTACTTTTCACTGTTGGTTGATGGCAATAAGGAAACATTTGAATAGGCAAATGGCAAGAAATGGAAAGCAATCTGCCCAATGATATACTGGACCCCGAGACTTCATAGGCCAGACCTGATGCTGTGGAAGTGTTCATTGAATCATTTGTTCATTTACAGCAATGTGGCCTTTTTGGGCTAAGCAGCTTGGGACCCAACTGGCAATGAGAAACCAGATGTTGGAAAATGGAATCTATAAGGTCTCTACTTAGAGTTTTAAAATCAAATATTTTATTTACTTTAGATGTTTTATGTTTTCACAATGATTAATAAGTTGTACTCTTTAACCCTGTTTTTAAAATCATTAACATACACTTCAAAGGCATTTTTATTATGCTGTTTTCCTTGTTCAGTGTTTAGAGTCCAGTCGTGTTGCCCCATGATATCATTGAGTTATATCTTCGCTTATTGAAGTAATTAAGAGCCAGTGACTGATAGTGTGTGTGTTCATAAACTTCCTTTATGAACACACACAAACTTCCTTTGCCTTTCTTTCTCAGTACATCTCATTTTGGATTTTTTTGGTGACATTTCAGGACTTTCTAAATGTTAGTCAACCATAGTGGTTTTGATTTAAGCATTTTCTGTTTTCACTCTGAACACTGATTTAAAATTAGTAGATAACTCACGAATAGGGTAAAAGATGCACTTCCTTCATTTTAGTATAGGATAAATCTGTGTTGCCTCATAACATGGGATTACATTGGGTGAGCCAGCTAGATCAAGTGCATTTGGGGGATGTCACTTTTAGGTTGAATCTTCATTACATTTTTTGGTAATGACAAATGGAGTGACAAATTTACAAATTAGTTGTACAATTTGTGTTATGTTGTCATTGGCACGTTTAGCTTTTGCTGTGTGTTTTGTGTTGATGACTATGTTTGTGAATGGAACAAAGGTGAGTTACAGTGTGTTTCACTGTAGCCCTACCTTAAGTGTAAGTGTCTGTGGAATCAGGATGTTGGATTGAGGGGCAGGGTGTTGAGCCTGTTAAATATTGACTGGGAGTGTAATCATTAACCTGGCTCCAACTCCTGATCTCTCTTAAACTGGCCACTCTCTCGCTCTGTCATTGTATTGCTGACAAACGCTCCCTAAACTCTTCTCACCAAGGGTGTCTTTGTCTTCCTTCATCACTGTTTGTTTTTCTATCTTTCAAGACTATCATGCTCTGTCAGACCCTACTATCCTTTGTCTTTCTATCTATCTTCGCACCACCCAAAAGCTCTGTCTCCCAAACCATTGGCGGCCTCCTGTCAACGCTTGGCCGGGCCGGATCTGAAGGTGAGTACTGCTCTGTGTGATAGCTGTCAGTGTGAATGTGTGAGCACATATTCTGGACATGAACTTCAAACACTATACATGCACAAGGCCTGTCATACAGTAAAAAATATATTTTTAAAAAGGCAACTGAGATTTGTATGTATCCATCCACCAATATGTAAAGTGGCACTGTCAACTAATTACATCTTTGTCAGCCATTGTTCTTGAGGTTAATTATAAGGTCATTATTACTGTGGGAGATATCTCATTGCCTTGAAAGTTCAAATATAACACCAGTATCTTACAAACCTTATCATTCTGGTTGCACATTGAAAGGTATCTTTCAATTACTGTTCCAATGTTGTTTGAATGTGTTTAGCAGCATAATCCAACAAACATAATACACATTATTTGATACCCTGCTGTTACAGATGGAGTAGATTACTGTTTTATTGTCATTTTGATGTACGTGTCTATGTGTCTCTGTCAGGACATGAGAATGACTAGCCATACATTTTAAATGACCCATTTCAAGGTATTTAGACCAACTCTGACCCATGTATGTTTGGCCTTGCTCAGCATTTTTTGTAAACCAAGGCAACTAAAAACTAGGTCAGAAGTGTCAGTATTTAAATAAGTCTGCTTGGTAATGTACTATACACACCTTAAACCTTTCAAATAAAAGTACTTCATTCTGGTGTAGGAACCCATGGAATATGGTTATTATAATTATTAGGAAAACTTGTTACACTTAGCATGACAAGACCAGGCTCATTGTGGTTGTCTCTAGTGACATTGTGTGCCGTATTATAATGAGTTTAAACACGAAGACCGACAAAGACATACTGTAATATGTGGAGTTTAGCTGACAATTCTAGCCAAACGGGGCTACAGTCATATGTACATACACTTTATTTTCGTGTCACCCCAGTAACCTTTGGCATTACAAGCACCAGCTGAGCCACACAACCAAGAAAATTGTCTCACTAGTTGTGTGTTGGTTGTGTGACTCAAGTTGGTGCTTATAATGCTAAAGGTTGAATTTAGCAGAGATGGATGAAATATGAAAAAAATTTGCCTAACAACAAGGATGACTGAGGAAGACAAGAGGCAACAGGGTCGGTGTCACCTATTTTTTAATTGCTTTATTGTTTTGTTTTTCCCAAGATAGAGCGGTTTACTGCAAGACAAAGTCTACACAGAGATATCAAAGAAGGACTGCTGAGCATGATAGGGGAGAAATAAAAGAAAGAAATGATTAACAATCTTCCTTCAGGGATGAATTAGCAGCAAACCAGCCACTAAATACCTTTTATGATGAAATAATAGTAGGAGAAAAAGGGAACATCGTTGTTGAGAAGCCAGACACACCCATTATGCTTGGCTTGTGATCACAATCTGCAATGTACTCTTATGTTGACAGCCGCCATAAAAACCCTGTTATCAAGACAGGCTTTGGCCCGTTGGCCAATCAGTTGGAGGTGTGTGTGCTACGATGGCGTCTATAGTCGGTCATAAAGAAGGAGGGGTGGGGTCAAAGTCAGTTGCTATTGAATGCTCCAATCATGTACTGAATAAGTTACGTCCCCACTATTCACAATCATTTACCTGATCTGTGCTTCTGTTTCAGGTATTCCCCTGGAGATATTGCCCTTACCAGAAACCACTGGAGGTGTGACCTCCATCTGTGGACCTACATGAATTTGACTTGTAGTAATGCAGTATTACTATCTCTATCCAGTGGGAGGCACAGTGTGCTGTGAGCGGTTTGTGAACTGGTGCTTGCTGGTTGTAACAGCAACTCCATGTGGAAGTTGCTTGTGTTCCAGTGGAGATGCTGTTACCTGCAGAGAGTCACCCTCAGCTCGCTCTTAGAGTCAGTGTGTAGAATATCACAAGCCTTGTCTTTGGTCATTCCTGTTATGTCTTTGGTCATTCCTGTTATGATCTTGGTTGAAATTAATTACATTCCTTTCCCTGCATTGTCTTTTGTTTTTATGAGAAATGTTGTATTGTTAAGAACCGTCTCTAGGTCATGAGCTCATGTTTTCTATAACAACCAAATATTGTTATGTAAAGAAGGGCTAAGAGAAGAATGGGACATATGGTGATGACCTATGAATTGACAGCCAGTGTTTGGAAAACTTCTGCCTGTCAGTTCTGTAGGCCACTGCCGTGTCTGTCCTCCTGAGCACGCAGTTAATTGATGTTTTATAAGTTATCAGCTAACTATGATGTACAGTAAATATGAGATGACTTAATACCCTACTGTAGGATACTGTTCATTTGTATGTTATTTGAAGCCGATACGCAGCCTTGGAAATAAAGACTTAATATTACACTCTGTTTCAGTAATATAACACCTGTTGTATGTGAAGGGATGGTGGGAAATATCTACTATACATCCACTTTAATATGTAAATTTAAGAATTTGTATAGGTATTATGTCTAGTCTGCTCGAAGATTTTTGTTGAATCCTCCCAAAATAAGGGTACATCTTTGCCTGTAACCTCCAAATTTATGATCATTAAAAAATGGGGAACATTTTTATAAATTATTCACATATATCATACTTGTTATCAAACACATAGATTTCTAAAAGTAATAATGTGATTTATTTGTTTTGATATTATTATTTACATCTAAAAGTTTGTGTAGAGCAATATTGCACCATATAACGTTATCTGTACATTGTGTTCAGGGATGTAGTGTTAAATAAAATGGAATGTGGCTAAATACTCAGATCCAGTTGTCCATTATTCTAACGACCGAGATAAAACAAACCACCACGAATGTAATCCAAAACATTGCATTTGTTGAACTGTATTGTTGGATTGCATTTGCATGCCGTTCTGTAGCATGTAATTGTCTGTATTTCAAAATCACACAAAACTAATATTATCTAGTATTGAGCGAAATTGCAATTCTCTTTCAATTCAGCGGTTCAGCAAAGACACATGCTTGTTTGATCATATAATGACATTTAAGCTGATATGTAACACAGGGTAAGATCGTCTGACAAAAATGTTAAATATTTAGAGAGTTACCACATGGTGGAGGTGTTTTAACATAAACCTGCTAGGGTGGGGCTCTTAACTGAACAGATTTCTAGATTTCACTATGACACCCCTCCCACACAACCACCTATGTGATGTCTAGCTCCACAAGTCTTACATTCATTTCAGATTATAAGCATCCACTGTTGTGCCTCGGAAATTCCCAAGAACTCTATGAACTTACTTTCATTTTCAAATTGTAGTCACGATGAGTCACCTTCATCAGTTCGGTCTTTTTAATGGCACGAATATCACAGTGATATTGCACGTTAAAGGTGTTTTGAAAGTGTACTTGATATGAAATATTGTCATTTTAGCTATCAGGGTTTCCACCTAAAATGTTTAGTTTATCATGGCCCTTTACTCTCTCCGTGTAGCCTACACGTGTGTATGTATAAACAATGTATTTTAATTTCAACAGTAAACTCCATGAAGAATGATGACGAAGTATAATTAAAGAATTGTACATTATATATGGGAAATGTAACACACAATTGAGCTAAAACTAGTCGCTATTTTTTCCTACTGTGAAAAACACTGACTCAAAATTGAATTAATGGTGTCAGTACATGTTTTCTTTACAAGGCAACACACTGCTTTCATTTCATTCGCTCGGGTTTTAAATAAATGTGAACGCAAACAATGCATGTAAAAGTATAGTCTAATATCTGTCAGCAGACTTGGCTGATTTTAATCATATCTAAAACCACGAGCCATCGAAGGGCTTTCCCTTTCAAATTCATCAAGCATGTGCTCACCAGACGTACATGGGAGGCTTTCTAATTTTAAAACAACCCGTTGCGTGTCCAATGTTCTTTCCCGGTTCTGACGTTCCAGTAGGAGGGCTCATGTCGAGACCGGACTGTCCGATTAAAGAAGCACCAAGGAGGGGCGCGAGGTTGTCTTACAAGGGAGGGTTTCTTGGTCTACTGCTAGCCTGCCAACCAGAGCTGTGTAGTGTAGATAGTATTGTTGAGTTTAAGAATTTACTGGAGAACATATTTTGGTAGTTTAATTTCACCAGTATAAAAGTAGATGGAAAGCTAGTAACATTAACTTGAATAAAGCGTGATAAACGGGCTGTCAACAATTTACAATAACGGGGTAGCTAGCTAGCTAGTTAGCTTAACCCCCCCCCGCAGACCGTTAAGTTATCACATTATTTTGAGTACAAACCACGAGCGACATTCAGTTAGCTTACAAGGTTAGCAGACTTGGTTGGCTGTCTTGCAAATCTACTAATTCAAACTTCACCGGGGACAAGCGCTTCACCGGGGACAAACACAGACGGTTAGCCAGCGACTTCATTGAACAACTAGCTAGTTAGATATAAATCGAGTTTGCAACAAGTAACTAAATTTACAGTAATTGTTAATTCGGGCACCATGTTCAAAAGGGATGGCAAGAAGGATCCAGAACTGTTCCAAAATGTGTCGGAGGGGCTGAAAAAACTGTACAGGACCAAACTCTTTCCCTTGGAAGATACCTATCGCTTCCACGATTTCCATTCACCGGCTTTGGAAGATGCCGACTTTGACAACAAGCCAATGGTACTCTTGGTTGGCCAGTATTCTACAGGTAAAACCACATTTATTCGGCATCTTATGGAGCAAGACTTCCCCGGCATGCGGATAGGGCCCGAACCGACCACCGACTCCTTTATAGCGGTCATGCATGGAGAACAGGAGGGTCTGATCCCAGGCAATGCTTTAGTAGTTGACCCAAAGAAACCCTTCAGAAAACTCAACGCTTTTGGCAATGCCTTTCTTAACAGGTGAGTCTCAGTCCAGTGTAACCAGCTAGCAACTTGGGTAATTGAGAATATTTTATGAGGCTCCAAATAAAAGGATGGGCTGTGGTAGAACTTTTGGAGCTAGCTAGTGTTAGCTACCTTTACTCACTAGCCAGCTCATTTGTAATAAATGATCATCAATGGTCAATGTAATGTTTTTTTTCTTCCGTACCATCATATTTGTCAATTAATTTATTGTCTTGTCATAATCTCAGATCAAATGTTCAGTGTGTGACAGAGAGTATTTGTGAAGGAGTGGCTGTCTGTGTTGAACTTTGAGCACTCATAGCTTATGTAAGAAAGAAAGGTCTGGGGTTGCTGTGTTTCTGATGTTAGATGTTATCAGATCACCAAAAATAACCATAAAGAGCAGGAACTGCCTAATTTGAAAATTAATACATTTACTTAATAACTAAATTATACTACCGTTCAAAAGTTTGGGGCCACTTAGAAATGCCCTTGTTTTCCATGAACCATATATGAAATGAGTTTGAATGGAAAATATAGCAAAATGAATAAGAAATATAGTAATGGACAAGGTTAGAAATTATTTTCAATTTAAATAATAATTGTGTCCTTTAAACTTTGCTTTCGTCAAAGAATCCTCCATTTGCAGCAATTACAGCCTTGCAGATCTTTGGCATTGTAGTTGTCAGTTTGTCTGAAGAGATTTCACCCCATGCTTCCTGAAGCACCTCCCACAAGTTGGATTGGCTTTTCACTGTTGAGTCGCCTCTTCACTGTTGATGTTGAGACTGGTGTTTTGCGGGTGCTTTTTAATGAAGCTGCCAGTTGAGGACCTGTGAGGTTTGTTTCTCTGACAGTAATGTATTTGTCCTCTTGCTCAGTTGTGCACCAGGGCCTTTCACTTCTCTTTCTATTCTGGTTAGCGTTTCAGTAGAAAGTTCTTTGTTTCTGGCCATTTTGAGCCTGTAATTGAACCCTCTTGCTGATGCTCCAGATACTCAACTAGACTAAAGAAGGACAGTTTTATTGCTTCTTTAATCAGCACAACAGTTTTCATCTGTGCTAACATAATTGCAAAAGGGTTTTCTAATTATCAGTTATCCTTTTAAAATGATGAACTTTGATTAGCAAACACATCGTGCCAGTGGAACACAGGGCTGATAGTTGCTGATAATGGGCCTATGTAGATATTTCATTAAAAATCAGCTGTTTTCAGCTACAAGTCATTTACAAGATTAACAATGTCTACACTATTTCTGATCAATTTGATGTTATTTTAATGGACAAAAAATGTGCAATAGAGGCAAATTGAAGGAGTAAGGTAGCATGTGCAACCGGGATGGAGAGATGGCAGCAATGAGGTCCTCAAGGTAGATATAGATATGTAATAACTGTAAAAATGCAAGTACAATGGCATTTCTAAATGTGCAATGAAGGCAAATTGAATGTGCAAGGTGCATGTGCAACTGAAATGTTGGGATAGCAGCAGTGAGGTTCCCGAGGTAGACGCGTACCTGTAACAACTGAAAACTTCCTATCAGACTTTGCAAGGCAGTGTCAGAGTAGTACAAAGGGGGTAGTGCAACAAGGTCCCTGAGAGGCGGGGGGTATGGTTGGTGATGGGTCACAGAGTTCAGCAATGTTACAGTAGATGGAAAGAAATTGTTCCAGGGCCTGCTGGTGCGGGAATGAAGAGACCTGTACCGCCTGCGTGATGGTAGGAGGACTACAGTTTGTGGCATGGATGTGAAGGGTCCCTGATGAAGCAGACACCGCTTGCGCTGGTGGTCTATACAACACTGTATTTCTGATCAATTTAATGTTATTTTAATGGAGCAAAATTTGCTTTTCTTTCGACAACAAGGACATTTCTAAGTGACTCAACTTTTGAACAGTAGTGTAGTAAATTCAATAACTAGTAAAATGTTGCTCGCAAAGAAATAAAAATATTGTAGTTATTGAAGCAAGACACACAATGGTGTGCCTAAATTAAAATTACAGCTATGCACACAATAAAACATTAAGTTGCATATGTAAGTGAAATGGGTTCTCTCTGCAGCTGTGCCCAGGCCCTGGGTGAAAAGGTTATTAATTAGTTACACAACTGGTTGAACCACCTTTTGCTGCACTGATATGGTTCCTGTAATTGTTGATCAGTGTCTCACATTGCAGTGGGACAGTTTCCTCCCACTTTTCCATTTTTTTCCAAGAACTGTTTTTACTCAGTGACATTTGCGATACAGAGGTTAATGGAACTCCACTCAGACAATGAAAATGTCATGACAACACTTTGGGGAAAGATGCTGTGGGGGAAACCATGAAACGTTGACACCCAGCAGAATTAGCCTACATTTTGGCTTTGTGTATTTCATACAATGTTGCGGTAAAAATGTAAGTATGATGCTTGCATGCATTTCAGCGGTAATGTATGTTCATGTCATCGTCAACAATCCATCGATTTGCAGTCAGTTTCTCAATCTGAAAAGGACCATTTGTAACTTTAATCGGCGAGAACAACCAAATATATCAAAATTGGACTTCTATAATGCTATTGGGGGCCTTCATGGATCCTTCAATGATGAATTTACACTAGCAGATTGGATGCTTATTCAGACAAAAGCACAACAGTTTAGAAATAATCTTCCATCTTTAAGCAATCATCCTCTAAAAGTGGCTCAACCAGGTATTGAGTGTAACTGTCAAAATCTGTTTTCACATGGGTGGCTCTGGGTGTCACAGCCTTGTTAACAAAGTAATCATACAAATGTTGACTTATTCCTTCACTCAGCTTGGCTTTAATCTAATAACTTAGGTTTTGGTAGGAAAACTGTATAGAAATACAAAGAAAGTCAGTGAGGGGGAATCTCTTCCTGACTGCGCAAAATTTGGGTTGATTTTATGTTTAACTAATGGCCGCAACATACACAACAAATCTTCATTGGTTGGTTTTTGTAATATGGACCTATGTTTCACTATAACTGTACTTGGGCATGACCAGCACTCTGCTCAGTCCTTTCACTCTATGGTTTATATTTAAATTCCAGCCTTTTCCACTTCTCTAACTTACAAAAGTTGATACTGTATAAGATGTGTATGTATCTTTTGATTTTTGTATGAAGGGTTGTCTTGATGCTTAGATCTGCCATTGGATATTGAGCCGGATGTGTCATATGTCGCATGTCAGTGTTTGTACCACTGTTCTGCATACCTCTATTTTGAATCGGCTATGATTTTCCTTTAGGTGTGACCCAAGCTGACACGAGCCTGCCTTTTGAAGGGGTCAATCTGACAGCCACTTGAGGAATGGGTCCTTTGTATTGAACGTCATCATGGCTGACTAGTGTGGAAGTCCTGATGTTTTCAGTAGAGCTGATTCTCTACTGGCAAAGTACTGATTTAAGGCTACAATAGAAGTACTGACCTGCTGAATTTATACTTTGCTGTTACCCTGCAACAAAAGATCGGTCTCCCTGCTTTTGGTAAAACAATAATAGGCTAGATGTCTGCCTGTCTTGCCAATACCCAGTAGGTTGTACTGTATGAAAGCATGTTTGTGGTAGATTGTACTGATTTATGACTGATTAACCACCAATAGCAATTCTGTGACTGTTTTGGTGGGTGTGCCGGTCAGGCTTCCACAGCAGAAAGTCCTGAGTCAGTTATTTAATCTAGCTCTCCCTTGGCAGACAGAGAAAACTCAGGTACTGACTCTGCTGTTTCTCCATTTCTCCTTCAAAACTGGCAGCTCATTCTGACTCAGAACATGTTTCCTTTCACTCTTGGCAATCACACAATGTCATTCACAACCGTGCCCTTTTATTTCGGTCTCTGCATCTTCCTATTCCTGAACCTCCTGACATTACTCCAGATGAGATACCAGTCAGGGCGGTGCTGTGCTGGAGAACATCTGTGCCTTCCCGATCAGTCTCTGAGTTTACAGCTCACACACTCAACACACAACACGTCAGTTGGCAATTGGGCCGCAGGAACGCCAGGAATTTAGGATGAGTGGAAAATTAGAGTGGAGACTCAGGGGAAGAGCAGATGAAGCTGAAGGGAATTGGTAAGAAACTTCCTATGAGGGCTTTGCTCTTGCTGAGTGAGGCATGGAGGATTGAAATCGAGGGGTTGAAGTGTGTTGACAGCAATATATGGTATGTGTTAGTGTTGAGGATTGCTAGCTGGCAAGGTACAGTATGTGTTAGGGTTGAGGACTGCTAGCTAAGTGAGCCACATTTAATCATGAGTTGGAGATGAGGGAATCAGATCATGGAAAAGGTGATGTAAAAGGGTTAGGAAGATAAGATCTCTGCCAAAAAATGTGGGAGTTCCTACCCCTCAGCTACATTGAAGGGAGAGGAAAGGGAGAAGGGAAAACAAATTAACAGAAGAATGAAGTTTTTTTTTTGTCCAGAGCGCTCTTCTTTTTTTCATTGCCTTCGTTTGTTTCTAAGAAAGACTGTGAGTGGTAAGATAATGTAAAGTCGTACAACCCCGTTTCCAAGAAAGTTGGGACACTGTGTGAAATGGAAATAAAAACAGAATGCAAAGATGTGCAAATCATTTAAACCCTATATTCCATAGGAAATAGTGGAAAGACAACATATCAAATGTTGAAACAGAAAAGGTTTATTGTTTCTTAAAAAATATTTGCCCACTTTTGAATTTGGTTTCAATAAACATCCTGGTTGAACATCTCACAATTAATTAGGGTAATTAGCAACAGGTCAGTAACATGATTGGATATAAAACGAGCATCCCAGAGAGGATGAGTCTTTCAGAAGTAAAGATGGGCAAAAACAAAAACGTGCACCCTTTTGGGTCCCTAGGACCAGGATTGGGAAGCAATGGCATAGAATACAGCATGTTTAGGTTTGCTGTTTTGAGTGTAGCATATGGTTTTGTGCCTTGATTGGGAGGCTTCCAAAAACAATAGTCAGTCTATTTTTAGATTGGGACAAACCATATGCAGCCTCTCTACTTCTCCTCTATTGTCTTTAGAAAGCACTTTGAGGATGTAGTTCGCATCAAAGCTCAGTTCCAGTAATTATCTGTCATCCTATAGTGTGTAAACATACATTCAATACCTCAACAACACGTGTTATTAAAGTTTGAATGAGAAACAGGGGTATTAATGTGTCCCATCTCAGGAACTGCAGTTATTTGTGCTCAGTTTGGCTACATGTCATCAACATGTCTGTTTTTCCTCATAGGTTTGTGTGTGCTCAGTTTGGCTACATGTCATCAACATGTCTGTTTTTCCTCACAGGTTTGTGTGCTCAGTTTGGCTACATGTCATCAACATGTCTGTTTTTCCTCACAGGTTTGTGTGTGCTCAGTTTGGCTACATGTCATCAACATGTCTGTTTTTCCTCACAGGTTTGTTTGTGCTCAGATGCCTAATGCGGTGTTGGAGAGCATCAGCATCATTGATACCCCTGGTATCCTTTCTGGAGAGAAGCAGAGAATCAGCAGAGGTTAGTGGTTCTTCTATTCATTTGACTGCTACATTGTTTTTGCTTCCGCATCCCTTCCTCTATTTCTGCATTTTCTTTCAATTTTTGTTCCCTCTTCTCATTACCCCCCCCCCACACCCCTCTTATTTCTCGTTCGTTTCACCTCTTGCTGTCCTTATTGATCATCATGTTCTGTCTCATCAAGTATTATTTCACCCCACCAAGGACAGGCTACCCTATTATTACGTTTTATGGACAGCCAGTCCAATGAATTTAGTCATGTAATATAGTAAATTATTAGATTTTTAGTGCCACTGAGATCCAGTAGACATTTTCATAGTGCTGGTGAAGCAGTGGAAACTAAAGATCTGTGGGTCTGTGTTTCCAACCCTCTTATTTATAATACAGCATAACCGCCTAGTCTGAGTTGCGTGGAGAACTCCTGTGTATGTGATCTGCTTCAGTAGGCACCACCTCCTGTTACATGTATGCTCCTACAAGGGTTCTCAGTGAGCATGTGAACAGTAGTGATGGGAACCAAAAACACAGAGTTGTTTAAGGTGAGGGTGTCTGAAGCCGTTGAATGTGAGTGGACTAAGGAAGACGGGGGTCAGACCCCTGTGCTGTGCACGGTGACAATAGAATGGCTGTGAGATGAAGGACCCAACGGGGAGGAAGGCGATCAGGGGCCAGGAAACTGTAGGGGCCTCAGAGAGGGACTGACAGAGGTGGAGGATTGAGGGTTAGGGCCTAACACTGACATCTGGGCAGGATGGACAGCAGTGTTCTACAGACATTATGGGAGGAACTGTTAATACTACTCACTTAAGAGCCTAGAATCTCTTAACTGACGAAAAGGTTACATTAGGCCCCATTGTTTTAATATCTTTATTCATATGTGCCTCTAGATCTGTTGGTCGGTCCACTCTGATACAGTAATCTCTTAAACCTGGAACCGTTAGAAATGGAAAGCTAATGATTGGGGAGGGGCGGCAGTTTGACTGACAATTTCAGAAACTCACCAGTGACACTAAAAGGTTGACATATACAGTCCCCGAGCCAGCAAGGGAAACATCTGTGGTTCTGTCCCTGAGCAAGACCGTTAACGTTAACAGTTGCTTGTTACTGAAGGTATTAATTTGTTTTTGGTTAACATACCCTTATTTTACAAGGTATATAATTGAGTATTACATTGGGGGGTTAAAATGTCTTTCCTAGTCAGTGTGGATCGTAGTCTGTCTTGTACTCCCTTCTCCACCTTCGAGTGATAGGACATGTATGTGCATGCCTCAGACCAGCTCAGACACTAAAGATGAGTCACAGCAGGCTAGGCAAATGTAGTTAGGCCTAACCGAAGAACAGAACAGAGGGGGTTTACACAAACCCTATACAGCCTGATCCCTGAGCGAGTTGACCCCTGGAGTAGCGGAGCACAATATGGGACATTTTTTGTTTTGTTATTTTTGCAAGTTTTTTTGTGCGGTAGATGTGAAAAAACTTTGTTGGAATACTGGAAATTTAATGACATATTGAGAAGTTTCAAGAAGTATTGTTAGTTTGGAACAATCATTTGATCCACTAGTGCAGCTCAAACTGATAGTGAATCTAATAGTCAGGAGGAGGAGCTGCAATGCTCTTCTTTCCCACAAGAGGAAAACCCTGAATAAATAACAGAAGTTACATGTTGCTCTGATATTCTAAAAGTATTGCATGCAATACTGATGTCTTGCAATACTGGAGATGTACCTTAATTCTGCAGCCTGACCCCATAGAGGCCCATAGTCTGCAATACTTTAACCTGTATGGGCCAGATACACCCTTATGTTTTTACACTCATGTCACCCTGGTGCCGAGGCTTTCACATGGTTCTTATCCCCTGGCAGATAAGTCACCCTGGGGGACATGTGAGAGAATGCTCGCCTGTCCGCCACTGGGTCACCTCAGGGTGAGAGTAAAAGGACAGAGTACAGACTGTCTGCTGTGGAAATAAAGAGATGCAATAATACTGAGAAGGTGAGGAAAAACAGAAGGTCTTTCATATTTGGTCTTTAAAAGTTGTGTTGTTATGTTTGAACTTGCTGAGGGCAGGCAGTCACATTAGTGTTGAAATGAAGGGAACTGATGTGATGGGAAAGAGGTGTGATGTAGCTTCCTCAGAAAGCACTTGGCTGTAGAGCTTTCATGCACTGACTGGACAGGGTATTGAACACCAGAATTCATGTGCTAGTGCAGCGCAGAGGTCACAGACATTTGTAGATTGCTGCATATTGTGCTCATAATTCGTGCTGTCAAACTATTAAGATAATTAATTGATTAATCGCAAAAACATCTGTAGTTAATTGCAATTTTAGAATGTATTCAAATTTGTATAAATAAACTTTTCTGTTTAAAAGGCAGTGCATTATGTTAAAGATGTTGTTTATTGCAAGCTATGGACCGTGCTTGATTTGAAATTAAATAAGTGCCAGAGCTGTTTTTTTCCAAGTTGGTCCATTAGAACAGGGTATATCATGGCCCTTAAATTTCTCCCCTCAAATTACCACAGTGTTTCCCTCTTATTGTAATGACAGCGGCTAATTTGTGATGTGACCCCACACAGAAACAAAATATTTTTATGAAATACATTTTTTTTTTCTTCCAAAGCTGAGCACAGTTTACGTGAGCATAGGAGCAGAGCAACAACGTCTTGCACCTGACTGTCTGAGTATCAAGCTTGTGAGTGAGGTCAGAGAAACGTAACTGGCTGTGTCTGTGCACTCACATGTTTGTGTTGAACTGTCAGTAAGTGGCTGTGACATTGATATAAAGACGGTAGCCATAGTCTGAGCAACAACCAAAGATAAGAAGCAAGTTGGCTAACTGTCACAACTCAATAGCTACAATGGTCTACAATAGATTAGCGTCATGCAGGAAACATTAGAGATTCGGTAGCAACAATAAGATCTTCGGTTTTCATATTTTGCCTTCAAAATAAGTGTGCGGTGTGTGTATATAAACCGATCAGCCATAACATTATGACCACCTGCCTAATATTGTGTAGGTCCCCCTTTTGCCGCCAAAACAGCCCTGACCCGTGGGCTCCACTAGACCTCTGAAGGTGTGCTGTGGTATCTGGCACCAAGACGTTAGCAGCAGATCCTTTAAGTCCTGTAAGTTGCAAGGTGGGGCCTCCATGGATCAGACATGTTTGTCAAGCACATCCCACAGATGCTCGATTGGATTGAGATCTGGGGAATTTGGAGGCCAAGTCAACACCTTGAACTCATTGTTGTGTTCCTCAAACCATTCCTGAACCATATTTGCTTTGTGGCAGGGGGCATTATCCTGCTGAAAGAGCCCAAAGCCATCAGGGAATACCATTGCCATGAAAGGGGGCACATGGTCTGCAACAATGCTTATGTAGGTGGTACGTGTCAAAGTAACATCCACATGAATGGCAGGACCCAAGTTTTCCCAGCAGAACATTTGCTCAAAGCATCACCTGCCTCCGCCGGCTTGCCTTCTTCCCATAGTGCATCCTGGTGCCATGTGTTCTCCAGGTAAGCAACACACGCACCCGGCCATCCACGTGATGTAAAAGAAAACGTGATTCATCAGACCAGGCCACCTTCTTCCATTGCTCCGTGGTCCAGTTCTGATGCTCACGTGCCCATTGTAGGCACTTTCGGCAGTGAACAGGGGTCAGCATGGGCACCCTGACTGGTCTGCGGCTACGCAGCCCCATACGCAACAAACTGCGATGCACTGTGTTCTGACACCTTGTTGGATCGGTTGGATCGGACCACACGGGCCAGTCTTCACTCCCACATGCAACAATGAGCCTTGGCCTCCATGACCCTGTCACCGGTTCACCGCTTTTCCTTCCTTGGACCACTTTTGATAGGTACTGACCACTGCAGGCCGGGAACACCCCTCAAGGGCTGCAGTTTTAGAGGTGCTCTGACCCAGTCGTCTAGCCATCACAATTTGGCCCTTGTCAAAGTCGCTCAGGTCCTTGCACTTGCCCATTTTTCCTGCTTCTAACACATCAACTTTGTGGACAGAATGTTCACTTGCTGCCTAATGTATCCCACCTACTGACAGGTGCCATAATAACGAGATTATCAGCGTTATTCACTTTCCCTGTCAGTGGTCGTAATGTTATGGCTGATCGGTGTATAGTATGTAAATCGTACATTTTCAAAACAAAAACTGGGGAATAATATAAACAAAACAAAATTACTATTTAAATAATACTTTACATAAGGTAAAGAATATAGTTTGTGCACACTGAGAAATGGTTAGAGCTTAAGTTAATGTAGAGAACATACCTAATATGCATAAAGCGATTTATGAACAGTTTTAGAGAATGGTTAATTGAGGGGAATGATGTTAAGACGGTATTGTCAAACAATGTTAAGAAAATACAGTTGACAATCAAGAGGTGTGTGTGCATTTTGTGTCAATGATGCTGTCACCCCCCCCCCTCCACTGTTGGAGAAAAAAGTTGGGGAAACTGTACCACAATGACTGGCAGAATCTATTTGTAGCCCATGTAAATTGAAATAGAAAGTTGCTTGTTTCTGATCTAGTAGTTCTACCAGTAGTTCTACTTTTGCCAAAGACCATCTGGACAAACCTGTAGGTTTCTGGAAGTCCATTCTCTGGAAAGATGAGTAGGGTTGGGTATCACAAACCAGTTGGAACCGGTTCTACATTTACAAGAACCGTGGATTCGAAAAGACACTTTCATATCGATTCTGCTTCGGTTCCTGACGTTCGCATTCCAGTCACGCATTTTACAGTCCATAGACGTTGCACTTATCTGCCAGCACCTGCTACGCAGACAGCAGACTTAATGTCACATTTTCTCGAAGTATGTCAACAAAGCAAGCACGAGCGAATTGAGAAGGGCCACTTCTGTTTACATACTGGACCATTGCTGACCACAGCAAACGCTCGAAAGTTTGACTTAGCTTCACAAAAAATGTTAATGACACATCAAAATGTAAGACCTGCTGTAAAAATATTTCGTGCAAGGGAGGAAGCACTTCCAATACGATGAAGCATTTACTTCAACACAACGTGAATTTGAAGGAATGCACAGTGTTCGATGTGTTGTGTTCTCCCAGTTCCAGCCACAATTACGTCCCAGATACAGCTAACGGTAGCAACGTCTCATGGTCAGGTACACAATACGCAGTAGGGCTTTCAGTCTTCCTCTGTGATAGTATATGAATTGCATTCCTTATTATTTTTAATATTGGAGTTATTTTTGAATATTAATCCTCAAATTTAGTACATCAACTTATTGTCACTTAGACATCAATAGCAAGCACAGTGAGCTAGCCAACGTGGAGGGTACTGATTGGTGGCAAGCAAACTTTGAGCATACTATACTAACGTACATGGACGCCAGTTTACTATAAATATATAATTATTATTATATTATATATAACCTACAAACTGGTCTGTGGGTAAATTAATGTCATCTACCCAGCTTGCTTGTAATTTATTCATTTAAAACTAGAAAGCCCTCTTTTCACAGTAACATTAATTTAGCTAGACAATGTCATGTATCCCTCGGCTCCATTCTCTCCATTCTCTAACACAGAAGAGCTGACATTTTTATATTATTTATTTAAATAGTTTTGGTTTGTAATTGTTTTTGTTGATCATTCCTTATAAGAAATAATATTTATTTTTTATAAATGAAGGGAAAAAGAACCTTCCTGAATCCTGTCACCGTTGACAGTTGACTGATTATAGCCTTAATGTGCAAAGAATAAGAGTTAGGCAAATTTTACTTCTTGGAATATGTTGTATTTCTTTTCTCCCAAAAATGTTGAAATCAGAACCAGGATTCGATAAGCAGAATCTGAATTTTGCAGAAACTGCTATGTTTGGCGAAAACCCAGCCCTGCCTACCATCAAAATAATCTTATCCCAACAGTCAAGCATGGTGGTGGGAATGTCAAGATCTGGGGCTGCTTTTCTTCCTCTGGACCTGGTCAGTTGCACCATTAGGGGAACCATTAATTCTGAGGGATTCTTGAACAGAATGTCAGGCCATCAGTCAAGGAGCTAAAGCAGGGCCAAGACAATGACAACAAACAACGACTCAAGTCATTCAAGCAATTCTACCAAAGAATGGCTTAGGAGAAATGTAATCAACTAGTCTAAAGAAGGCCAGTTTTATTGCTTCTTTAATCAGCACAACAGTTTTCATCTATGCCAACAATTTCAAAAGGGTTTTCTAATGATCAGTTAGCCTTTTAAAATGATAAACTTGAATTAGCAAACACAATGGGCCATTTGAACACAGGACTGATGGTTGCTGATAGTGGGCCTCTGTACGCCTATGTAGATACTCCATTGAAAATCAGCCATTTCCAGCTGCAATAGTCATTTACAACATTAACGATGTCTATACTGTATTTCTGATCGTTATTTTTAATGGACAATAAATGTGCTTTTCTTCCAAAAACAAGGACATTTCTTAGTGACCCCAAACTTTTGAATGGTCGTGTATACACATACATACTAAGCAGAAGGCACCAGTCCAATTGTTGCCAAAGGGAAGCCCTGGGACAGTCATTAGTCAATGATGGAAAATGTGACATGGACTGCTGCAGTTTCCCCAAACCCAGCTCTTATCTCTCTATAATACACTTTGCTTCAGTTTACATACACACAGACATTCTGCTTTGGTGTACATAAACACATATACCCACATTTTAGGAATATCTATCCTTCTGGGGACAGTTATTCCCATTTATTATTATCCTTCTGGGGACAGTTATTCCCATTTACTATTTAACCTAACCTTTAACCAAGCCACAAACTCCAATTCTACAACTAAACCGTATGTGGAATTTGACCCTAAATCTAAGCCAGAAGTAGCATTTTTACTTATGAACACTAGGGATTGCCACAAGGTGAAATAACACAGCGGGTTAGTAAAATGTGAACACATACACAGGAAACCCACACCAGAGTCAATTCACGGTCACTTCAGAACACTTCCCCATTGTCCCTGTGACTAAGAAGTGGCACATGTTTAAATTGAAGGTCTTTTCCCCTCATCTCACTCCAGACCCCTCTACCTTGGTCCCCATCTTTTTGTTTCCATTCATCTAACAGTTCATCTAACAGGATCTGTCCACATCATGGTTGGTAGTTGTAGTGTGTTAATAGGTACACCTGTCCCCATCTGGTTAAGACATTGTAAGGGCAGTTAATAATCTCCTCAGGTCTTCTGACTTTGTTCCCTTTCACTCCCTCTGCTCCCGGGTTACTTTACAATTCTGTTAATCATAATACTCTGTCCTGCTAGACTATGGGAAAATAGTTTTCTATTTATGTAGGTGGCTTTTGGACTGTAGTTGGGCTTTTCCTTAGAAGGTCACTTTTGTCTCACCAGGGCTAGAATAGTGCAGCCATATTTTATTTCAGTTTGAAGGAATATGGTTTTAAATGCATCAGTAAAGTGTTGGGATGACATCTACCATGGTCATCGGGCATCAATTGTGTGATCTGTGTGTTAAAAAACATTGTTTTCCCCAGTTTTGAAGGCCTGGTCCAGTCCACTTTAAGTGGTTGTAAGAGTAAGTAGTTAGAATCCAATTTATCTGAAGAAAATGGAAAAACCTCTTGCTTTCTATTGCATTTAGAAGTTACTGGAGGTCGTTCACTTCAACCCAATTTTGGTTTGGTTCTATGCACCAAACCAAAATGTTTCCCCACAAGGGGCCACAACCCTTAGTTTGTGAACCGCTGGAGTAGTGAATCCAGGTAACTTCATCTGTGAAGAGGAGGAAGGTGAATCTAGGTTACCTCATCTGTGAAGAGGAGGAAGGTGTATCTAGGTTACTTCATCTGTGAAGGGGAGGAAGGTGAATGAGGTGACGTCCTTGTCACTGTAGCGTGTCATGCCAGCCCAGTCAGACTGGTGGTTCTTTATTTACTGTCTACAGTACATGCTAGAGGTGCTTCCTCGTGTCGCTGGTCTTCTCTCACACTCAAAAAACCCTTGGCAATGAACAGCTGTTAAAAAATGTTGCTGTATCTGCTTGCAGCAAGCTGGAAGAGATTGAACTTATGTGGTGAACCAGTTACAACAGACCGCTAATGCAACGTGGCTGATTCCATAACCTCAAAGGATAAGGAGTGGTCGTGTTTGTCTGTTTATATTTCAGACACCAATCATGTTCATTTTATTAGTTTTTAATTCATTTATTAAACACAATAATTCACACAGATATTGAATTGTGTGACCTGAGGCCAGACAGGATTTAAAAATGTTGTGCCAACAAATAGGCCATTAGCCATTGTATTGTCAAATGGAAATGTCCCTCCCGTGAAAATATTGCTAGATCCTTCCTCTGAACTCAGCCTTTCCATTAACGTGAGAGGGCATGCCGTGTGAATGGGCTGCTGATGTGGAAACCTGAACATTTCCCATAATGTTCCAGAGGGGATGTCATGCTGCCCAGGCTCCTGTTCTATCAACCAGGACATGCCTCATGCCTCCTCCCTAGTGGCATGTGTGAAGGAGTTGAATTTCCAGCACTACCATGAACCTCAACCCCAGTAATGTAGCTTCCATGAAGCAAGGCCAGTGGGTTTCACCGCCTCTGACCAGCAGTCAGGAAGAGGGCCACATAATAGGAAGTGGTTCCAGGGAGGTGGTTCATTTTTCACATGGATCAGGTTTCAGTTCAGACATCTGGTACACAGTTAATATCTAAGCCAAATTCATGCAATTAACTGACAAGGGGTTTATGATGGAGTCGGCATGGTATTTCCAGTGACTTTTGCCTGATGTAGTACTGTTTAGGTTCCCAGACGCATTCCGACAGGCCTGCTGCTCTCTGGAAGACAGCTGAGCGGGTCTATTTCTGAGCCATGCTGGGACGGTCTCACATTTCTAATCTATGGTTCATTAGCGTCCGAGTATGACACGGACATTCTCAACCAGAGCAGCATTGTTTGGATTCATTGGACATCCACTCCATCATTGCACTGGACACAGTGCCTTATTCTCCATCATTACACTGGACGCAGTGCCTTATTCTCCATCACTGCACTGGACGCAGTGCCTTATTCTCCATCACTGCACTGGACGCAGTGCCTTATTCTCCATCACTGCACTGGACGCAGTGCCTTATTCTCCATCACTGCACTGGACGCAGTGCCTTATTCTCCATCATCGCACTGGACGCAGTGCCTTATTCTCCATCATTGCACTGGACACAGTGCCTTATTCTCCATCATTTAAAATGAGATATCATCTCTCAGGGTTCAGTTCCATGCGTGTGTCCACAGCAGATATGAAGGAAGGAAGGAAGATGGGGGAGAGGAGGAAGAGGGTTCGCAGTGCTTGTGGAACAACAAATGGAAAATAACTTCCATTAGGTTCGCGTTTACATCCTCTATTAATTAGCTCAGACTGGGGACTGGGTTCGGGGTAAATCCTCTCTCAATTTAATACAAATAATGAAGATGAGTGGAAGACAAGACCCCAACCAACCTAACCTACTGAATTCTTGAAACTGAAACGCGATTGACCCTGACATTATCCGTATCAATGATTAGGCAGATCAGTGATTAAGATGATAGATAATGCCATGTGTGAAACAGACTTTGGCTATGCCAGACATACAGTCTCAGAGGGTGGTGTGATGTGAGGTTTTACATTGTCCAAGACATTCCGAATGCCCCTCCCTGTTGTGATTGAGCTCACCTTTTAAGGCAGGTTAGTCCACAGGTTGAACTTCACCAGAGGATAGTTAACCTTCAGATTAAGTAGGAACAATTGTGACCTTTGTGTAGATATGTCTTTTATGACCACCACATCCTTTCTTTCAGTGAGATAAAGAGGTCCTGTCCTCGTGGACTCTGGGACTCCAGAGTGGGTCCAGAGAGTACGCATCCTGCTGACATGACACAAGACCAATGAGTTTTATCATACTAATTACACGGTTTTATCGACTCACTGTGTCAGATATTGTCTCTGGTCTTCACCCAGACAAGCACTAATCCAAAGACAGGAAAACGTAGGAGGTTCTACACACACAGACCAGCGCGTGCCTTCACGGCCTCTGTGTTTATCAGCACAAATAGTATTTTATTTATGAGCTATGTGTATGTAGCCCTAACCTAGATATTGTGTGAAAACAAACAGCTCAGCACCATTCACAGTGGAGATCTGGAGTAGATTTGTGAGAGAGGAAGAGACTGCGAGATAAAGACACATCTGTTTTGCACAGCTCGAACAGAATGCTGAGTCAGCCTGTTCTCCGCCTGGTGCTTCCCACACCCATTAAGACACCATGTGGATGTTGATAGTCCTTTAGAATAAAAAGACTGGCCATGACTACTGTCAGTATGATTGCTATCTGTGTTTTGTCTCTTCCGCCACCCTGCTGCCCTCCAGTTCAATACAGAAGGAGCAAATAAATGACTGTTTTAAACCAAAGCATGGAAGAGGTCTCTCTGTGGGCTCAGTGTCTCTGCTGCACAATTTATGCTCCTAAGGCTCTTTCCTGTTTGGCATTCAGGGGAGGATGTGTCTGTGTGGAGGTGGCGAGAAAGACATCTAGTGGATAGAATGGATGTAGCTTCATTTAAAAAAAAAAATCTGTTTCAAGCCTTATCCCCGCCATTCAGACTCCATTCATTTTCTTTACATGTTGATCAAAAAACAAATGTATCCCCTGCCATTGAAATATAGGCATACATTTGGACTCCAGAAAACAGACCTGAATCAGACCCAACTCGCTTACATCATCCATCTGTTTCATACGATTGGACTACAAGTCGCATGCGTCTTGCAATGAGAGAAATTCTACTTTCTCCATTTCTACGCTCTGTCTGTCAAGGATAAAGGGCCTGTGTCTGTGTCACTACAAGGACAGAGAGAACGATGGAGGAGGGTGTTGTTTAGTTAAGGTTTTCCTGGCACAGGAAAAACATTTTGTCTTTGTCATTGTGAAATCTATCTGGTTTTGGATCTGTGGCTGGGGGTGTGTGTGTGTGTCTGTTCCCGTGTGGAGAAAGGCCATGGAGACAGGATGAGCTGAAGTGGCAGTGGAATCTGAGCTGATTGGGTGTATTGCTGTTTTTTTTGTTCTATCCATATCAGTCAAGTTGCTGTGGATTGCTGTGCATATTTTCACTCCTTATATAATGGCCAGTACCACTTTTTTTTTTTTTCTTTCTGGAATTTATGGTTGAACGCATCTGCTGCCATTTTCATGTAATTGAAATGTAAACCTTTTATTTTACTGATGTTTTGAAGATTTCACACCCCTTATGAAGTACAAAAAAACCAAGTAATTTTCCTCTTTCCTTTCTGTAGGTTATGACTTTGCTGCAGTGCTTGAGTGGTTTGCTGAGCGCGTTGACCGCATTATCCTGCTCTTCGACGCCCATAAACTGGACATTTCAGATGAGTTTTCTGAGGTGATCCGCGCCCTGAAGAACCATGAGGACAAGATGCGTGTGGTGCTGAACAAGGCCGACCAGATCGGCACACAGCAGCTGATGAGGGTGTATGGTGCCCTCATGTGGTCTCTTGGTAAAATTGTGGGCACTCCAGAAGTGATCCGGGTGTACATCGGTTCTTTCTGGGCTCAGCCACTTCTGGTTCCGGACAACCGGAAGCTTTTTGAGGCTGAGGAACAGGACCTGTTCAAGGACATCCAGGGCCTGCCTCGGAATGCTGCTCTGAGAAAGCTCAATGACCTCATCAAGAGGGCTCGCCTTGCCAAGGTGAGACCTAGGATAAAATGTTGTCTTATTGTATTATTTTCTAACCCTCAATGTGTCAACTTTGATCAATAGGTCCAGATAATGATTAACCTCGTCCCCAGGCTAGTCCACATGTAAGCAAAGAAGCCTGAAACACCTTCCATTCAAAGTTGGCCCCTTGGGTGGGAATTCACATTTTAGCAGATAACAATACAGTGAGGCGGGACTCAAAATGGAGGCAGCACTCTGGCAGGAACTGGTGCTGTATACTTGCAAAAATGCTCCCAATAACTTACGACTAAGAATGTCCTACTTTCTAGCTACTTAATTAACAAACTACATAGCTGAGCTTGCAAGCTAATCGCCTCACTGAGAAGACTAGCCTTAAAAATGTGGTAGATGGGCATCTCACTTGTTGAGGAATCTATCCCAATAAGAAGTACAAACACAATCTACTGGCAAGACACTGGACAGATGGAATCATACTAAGGCACAACACTAATGTTCTTCCTAAATCAGTAAAAATGTTTACATGGTAACGTGGAAGTTGACTTTGGGAGAGAAACTGCACTGTAGTTAAAATATGACTTAAGCTGTGCTAGCTAATGACAACACTGCCATCTGTCAATTTGAAGACATGACGAAGGCAACGGTTTTTCTCAACGTAATGTTTCACTACTTGTATTGTCACAGTATATCCAAGCCCTAGGCCTAGTGTCATTTATAGAAAACAGTAATTAGCTCCTGTTTAAAGTCAATAATCCCATATATGTGACACGTGCAATCAGTGAATTAGGAGACAAACTTTCTTAAACAAATTCGCTGTGTATCCCTTTATTGCATGTACTGCTTTCAGTTTGCACACTTTTGTCAGAGCTGCATCAGAAACACCAGTATAGTGGGAGATTGTTTAAATGTGCAGATTGAGCAATGGCTGTTGAGATGCCAATTTCTGGTGCTTTTCTTGTAGGTTACAAAGGGCGCATTTGAAGCAAGGGTCCACCGGACCTTAAGCAAAATTGGGCAAGTGTTTGGGAACGAGACTAGATAATGACTATTTATAATAAACCTTTCCCTCGCAGGTCCACGCATACATCATCAGCTCTCTAAAGAAGGAGATGCCCAATATGTTTGGGAAGGAGAATAAGAAGAAAGAGCTGATTGCCAACCTGGGAGAGATCTATGCAAGGATTGAAAAAGAGCACCAGATCTCACCTGGAGATTTCCCCAAACTAGCTAAGATGCAGGTACACCAATATACATGATCTTTTTTCCTCCAGCAGGTTATGTTGAAGGTGCTGCACATAGCTTTCACATGGTGGAGACATTTTGAGTTGAATGCAACAACACATAAAAGAGTAACAACTCTGTGTAGCATTTTTAACCAGAGTAGTCGTGTAAGTAGTGGTAACATTAGTAGTGGTAGTGGTGATGAACATCGCAAGTTGCTTTCCTTGACCAGAACTCCCCAGACCTAATTTTGCCTTTATGATCGCAGGAGATCTTGGCAAACCAGGACTTCAGTAAGTTCCAGGCGGTGAAGCCCAAGCTGCTGGAGGCTGTTGAAGACATGCTAGCCAACGACATTGCCAAACTCATGACCCTCGTCCGCCAGGAGGAGGCAGCAATGCCCAGCCAAGCTGTCCAAGGTGGTGCATTTGAAGGCACCATGAACGGTCCTTTCGGCCATGGCTATGGCGAGGGTGCAGGGGAAGGCATCGATGAGCTGGAGTGGGTGGTGGCACGAGACAAACCAACCTACGATGAAATATTCTACACACTGTCTCCAGTCAACGGCAAAGTGTCCGGTGCCATGGCCAAGAAGGAAATGGTGAAGTCCAAGCTGCCCAACACAGTGCTGGGAAAGATCTGGAAGTTGGCTGACGTAGATAAGGATGGTTTCCTGGACGATGAAGAGTTTGCCCTAGCCAATCACTTGATCAAGGTGAAGCTTGAGGGGCATGAGCTGCCCACTGATCTGCCAGAACACCTTATCCCCCCCTCCAAAAGGGGGCTGTAGAATTGGATATGTGTCATACAAAATGTGGCATTGGCATAGAACAAGTAGGAGGGGTCTTAGCGTTCGTTGAGAAAGAGGGTTGAGTAGGACGAGTGAAAAGGGAAGGAGTTAGGATTTTGTCCCAAAGGAAATGTGACAGTCAGTGGTTGTTTGAGAGGAAAGTCTAGTTAGTTTGTTCTGAACGATGTGGTGGAGGTCTTGGTAGGACTATGGAAATGTGATTAATTATGGTGTTGTGGGCAAATTAATGTTAGAGACTATATATGACAATAACCATAGTCTATTCAAAGATAAAATAAATAAACATTTCTAACTTATTCATTACCTGAATCCCTGATCTTAATTCTTACTTATTTTTGTCATCATTAGCTTCATATGGCCTTTGAGGTAACGTGCACACTCAGAACAATCACATTCATTCTACTTATTGAGCCATCCTGAATTGCATGCATTGTAGGCCCATCCCTTTTAATTTTTCCTGGGAAACCTTCAGTCTTCCATTAAGTTTGATATGATTTGTGTCTGAGTTTAGTTAATTGTTTATTCTACTTAGAAATGTTTAATCATAATATGGTATAATTCCTAATCAAAAACATCTGTGTATGTTTAGCTTTTCCAAAAGCCAAAAAGCAGTGTTCTTAGAATTTGAGATTAACAAGAGTTCTCTTCAGAATGACCCATAACAACTGACAATACAGTATACCGTTGTATTCTTCCAAGCATGCCAAATACTTTTTTCTTGTGTAGACATGCAGAATAATAATCTGCCTTAAATTATCAAAATATAGAAAAGGTCAGAAATTCATTTTGTCAATGACTTGTAGAGTTTTTGGCACTCTGATAAACTAATGTGTTGGACAACCTTTGTCTTAAAAGGCCCCTGTAAAGCATACATAGTGTCAAATAAATGCATGTGATATAGCCTAAGCTACATTTTGTGCATTCTTTTGGTTTACTCTGATATCCAATCCATGCCCAGAGGCTTTCCATTAGGACTTTAAAATGCATTAACAAAATATTGTCTTTACAAAGGGACATTCAGTATGCATTGGTAAGATATCTCAAAATATATTTATGGAAAACCCATGTTTAAGGACAATATGATTCATCACAATCTTTGGTAGCCTTTAATTCCAAAGTCGCTTGTGTAGACAAGTGCCTCTACAGCTCTGTGAAATGTTCATATGTACATTGTTGTCTTTGTTTTGAAATTAAATGTTATTATAATACATTTTCATTTTCTCATTTATGTCTTCTGATATGATAGGATAAAAAAAGCCCAGTTTAGACTAAACTTTAGTTACTTTAGTTTACTCTAGTGCAACAGTGCTCATATTGTTGTATAAATGTATATTCCAGTCACAAATGTCTCTTGATTAAAAATGAGTATAACAGACTGTATAAAATAAATGATACTAATACATGGATATATTAATAATATATTAACAATTTTTATCATTGCTGGGCTCACCAGTTACTGCCTTGCAAATTGGCTCTGTGACATCCTCAGGCCTTATTGCTGAAAAACGCCACTTAGGTCAGTATCTGACAAGTTCAAAACCAGTAGAATTATGATGAATGTGTCATGGCTGTTCTTGTGCATTCTGTCCCAACACATTGGGAAAGATTGTTTGTATGGAAAAGAACCCAATGACTTTGGTTGCATCTTGGGATTACCAATTCTTCAAATCTACAATTAAGATGCCACCCTCCAATTGGAAATTATCATTGCTGAATAGCATTTGTTCTCAGAATCAGTGATCCTAGTTACCCATATACACTGCTCAAAAGAATTAAGGGAATACTTAATCATCACAGTATAACACCAAGTCAATTAAACTTTAGGGATATCAATCTGTCCAGTTAGGAAGCATAAGTGATTGTAAGTCATTGTCACCTGTTTTGGTGGAAATGAAAGTGGCAACAGGTGCACTGGAGAGGCAAAAGCAAGACAACCCCTAAAAAGGGAATGGTTTAGCAGGTGGTGGCCACAGACAGCTGCTCTCTCCTTATCGTTCCTGACTGATTCGTCTCTAGTTGTGCATTTTGCTAGTGTCCTTGTCACTACTGGTAGTATGAGGCGGTACCTGCAGTCCATTCAGGTTGCACAGGCAGTCCAGGTCCTCAAAGATGGCACATCCATACGTGTTGTCTCTCCGTAGTGTCAAGAGCATGGAGGAGATACCAGGAGACGGGCCGTTACACGAGGAAAGCTGGACAGGATCGTAGAAGGGCATCAACCCAGCAGCAGGACCAGTATCTGCTCCTTTGTGCGAGGAAGAACAGGAGGAGCACTGCCAGAGCCCAACAAAATGACCTCCAGCGTGCTTCTGACCAAACCGTCAGATACAGACTCCATGAGGGCCCGACGTCCTCTAGTGGGACCTGTACTCAGCCCAGCACCGTGCCGCTTGATTGGCATTTGCCAGAGAACACCAGAATTGGCAGGTCTGCCATTGGCGCCCTGTTCTCTTCACAGATGAGAGCAGGTTGACACTGAGCACGTGACAGACATGAGAGTCTGGAAACACCCTGGTGAACGTTATACTGCCTGCAACATCATCCAGAATGTTTGGCGGTGGGTTAGTGATGGTCTGGGGAAGCATATCCTTGGAGGTTCGCACAGACCTCCACATGCTAGCCAACGGTACCCTGACTGCTGTTAGGTACCGGGATGAAATCCTCAGACCCATCGTCAGACCTTATGCTGGTGCAGGACAATGCCCGACCTCATGTGGCCAGAGTGTGTAGGCAGTTCCTGGATGACGAAGGCATTGATACCATTGACTGGCCCTCACGTTCCCCAGACCTGAATCCAATTGAGAACCTCTACAGCCTAGAATTGACTTTTGGTTGATCTCAGCTGAGCTTGAATCATTCATTGAATCCTGCACTGTCACTGCCTGCTGTTTTGACAGATCATAAGGCCATCTCTTTAATTATCCATGTCAACAAGGAACATAGAGGAAGGTTTTCCGGTGGTTACTGGAAATTGAATAACTCCTTATTGTCTCATGAACCTTTAAATACAGAAATAGATCGTTTGATTGTAAGACATTGGAATGCTGCTAAAATTCCCAAAACAATCAGTTTGGGAAATCGTGGGAACTTCTTAAATTTGAAATGCGTTCTGTCTGTTCTAAATATGGGAAAACCTTAGCAGAAAAGAGGAAGGCTCATATATTTTCACTAATTAATGATATTAGCAAAATTACAGAGAAAGATAATCTTTGCCAAGAAGACACTGAAAAGTTAATAGTATTGCAAAGTCAATTAGATAAGATATATGAAAATAAGGCAAAAGGGGCTTTTGTGAGATCATGCAGAAAATGATTGGAACATGGAGAGAAGAATAGTAGATATGTCTTTAATATGGAGAAAAGAAGAGTTGAACTCAATCCTATGAAAAGACTTGATGTTGGTGGACAGATTAGCAAGGATGTTACAGTTATCTCTGAGTAAGTGTCTTCATTTTATAAAGAACTTTATTCAAGAGATGATAATCTCATGGACTCGGCTGATCTGTTCACTTCTATTGGCTTACCAAACACTGTTGTTGAAGAATACAACAAAATCTGCTGTCAGGATGTAACTCTTGAGGAGACTCAGTATGGAATTACCCAATTAAAGAACAATGTATCCCCCGGTTGTGATGGTCTGACCTCAGAACTCTATAAACTTTTTTCTGAGCCACCAGGCATGTTTCTTTTAGCCGTTATTGCAGAATCTTTGGAGTGTGGTGAACTCCCTCCTTTGAGGCAAGGCGTTATAAAACGTATTCCAAAACCTCAGAAAGACCCTCTACTGATTGATAATTGGCGTCCCATTACATTAATAAACAATGATTATAAGATTCTCGCAGCAATTCTGGCGAAACAGCTAAGATATAAATTATACACATTAATCGATGAATGCCAATCTGGCTTCATGAAAGAACACCATATGGCCAATCATTTACATTTGGTTTTGGACTTGGTGGACTATACTGACTCCTTAGAAGATAAGGAGAAGATAGTTTAATCGTGTTTTTGGACTTTCAAAAGGCCTTTGACACAGTGAGCCACAAATGTATTTATGACATATTGGATTTCTTAAAATTTGGTGATGCCCTGATCCAGGTCTGGGAGGAGATCCCCAGGACACCATCCGCCGTCTCATCAGGAGCATGCCCAGATGTTGTAAGGAGTGCACACAGGCACGTGGGGGCCATGCACACTACCGAGTCACAATATGAGTTGCCGTGATGAAATTCACACAAGTTGGAACAGCCTGTGATTTCAGTTGTTTACTTTTTTTCGGTGTGAATTTGAATCCAGCCCTCAATCAGTTGGTGATTTTGGTTTCCATTGACTGTTATGTCATTTTGTTTTCAACGAATTACACAATGTGCAGTAAATATTTTGATCTTTAATATATTTTAGTCATCGAGACCCGATGTGTGATTTACATGTTCTCTTAATTTGTTTGAGCAGTGTATGTTCGCAATCATCTCTTTAACCCAGGGGAGGGCAAACTTTTCGGCTCGGGGGCCACATCACGATTTTGAAATTCAATTGAGGGCCACATTTGCTTTGTAATTTATTAATCATAAATGATTTGTGGGCCAGAAAAGGACGGTAATTTAAACATGCAGTACAGTACGTTCATTATAATGTCTAAATAATTTAAATGGGCCGGTGAAGTTATTTTTTTACTTTCTATCATTAGAACCAATAAATGGCAACCAAACAACTAAACTCCTCCGTACAACATATTGAGTGAGTTCATGGTATTCACGAGGTCCTATTGAAAGGTATTTCCAATTTTCTCTGTCTGTTATAATAATTTACCAATGGTTTTACATGAGGCCAGTATAATTTAACAAATGACTGTTTTTATAAGAAAGCCTAACCATTTAAATAGCATTACATCATGTTGAGCGCTTAACTCATTAATAAACTCATCGGCTGACACATCTATGGTTTGGGACACTTCTCTCCACATTATCATCACTGTGCAAGTAAGTACAATATTTGATACTCCATTTTCCTTATCGAAGTTCTCAATAGTTGAATAATACCTTTTTCATTGTCATACTCCATGGCATTTGTTTTTATACTAACCTAAGTCTCCACTGTACAGTAGCCATGTTTGCCTGCGTTGTTAGTTGTACGGAATGCATGTATGTTAATCTGTTGCTTTCTGATTCTTAGATCGTCTTTGAGGCATTTCACTGTCACTGTGGTCAGGTATTGCTGAGCTATTTGGTTTGTTTGTTTGTATTTATTTCATTTGCTTTATGTTTGTATTGAAACTACATTCATATTATTTCCAGACCCCTTTGTGTATGGGTACTTTGGGTGAGGGATTGGCTAATCATGGCCAATGTTATGTTTGGCCGCTAATCTTCAACCGCAATAATAAAGAACACAAACCCAAAGAACTGTCTCTCTCACCGTCTCTCTAAGAGGAGTACAATCTCCATACCATTACCTCAATCAGTTTTTAATACCTGGGTGCACATCCAATCATTCTTATACATCCATTCAACTTTATTTCGATTCTAATCATTACACTACACTGACTTGGTCATATTACATGACATATTGTACCCTGTTAAAAAAACGAGCAGGAAAAGTGCAGTGAAAAATCTATCAAATTTAGTATTTTTCAGAAACTTAAATTTACACATTCCGAAAATATATACACTACCATTCAATAGTTTGGGGTCACTAAGAAATGTCCTTGTTTTTGTTAAAATAACATCAAATTGATCCGAACTACAGTGTTGACATTTTTTATGTTGTAAATGACTATTGTAGCTGGAAATGGCTGATTTCCAATGGAATATCTACATAGGCTTAAGTTTATCATTTTAAAAGGCTAGGTGATCATTAGAAAACCCTTTTGCAATTATGTTAGCACAGCCGATAACTGTTGTGCTGATTAAAGAAGCAATAAAACTGGCCTTCTTTAGACTAGTTGAGCATTGTGAGCATCAGCAATTGTGGGTTTGATTACAGGCTCAAAATGGCCAGAAACAGAAACTCATCAGTCTGTTGATGTACTGAGAAATGAAGACTATTCCATGCGAGAAATTGCCAAGAAATTGAAGATCTCATACAAAGTTGTGTACTACTCCCTTCATAGAACAGCACAAACTGGCTATAACCAAAATAGAAAGAGGAGTGTGAGGCCCCGGTGCACAACTGAGCAAGAGGACAAAAACATTAGTGTCCAGTTTGAGAAACTGATGCCTCACAGTTCCTCAACTGGTAGCTTCATTAAATAGTACCCGCAAAACAAAAGTCTTTTATTGCAACACATGATAAAACTGCTGTGTGCTACGGGCTGCTCGAGAAGTATTCTTATGACATATATTACATCCTACGATCCTCCCCGGTATGTGATCTGAAGTGTGGCCAGTAAAGAGGGCTGGTTAGCCAATGACGGGTAAGACATAAAAACACCAGTCTCAAATGTCAACAGTGAACAGGCGACTCTGAGATGCTGGCCATCTAGTCAGAGTTGCAAAGAAAAAGATCTATCTCAGACTGGCCAATAAAAAGAAAAGATTAAGATGGGTGAAAGAACACAGACACTGGGCAGAGGAGGTTTGGAAAAGACAGCCAGCACCCCGGAGTCGCCTCTTTACTGCTGATGAAACTTAGAAAGCCTTGTTCACACCTGTAGTGTCAATGCGCTCTGGTGCACCGGAAGTTCATTCATTTCTAATGGAATGCTGCACTAGCTGTGCGTCATTGCCTGCAGAGGCATTTGTGGAGCGTACAATGCCTTAAACGTTAAGTAATTGCCGCTGCAACGCACTGATATGTTCCAATAGTAATGGAGGAATGTCCTGTGTACCAGAGCGCAGTGACGTTGTAGTTGGGATCTGCTGCATTGTTCACATTACAACGTACAAACAGGTGACCAGTTAAATGAAAAAACCTGAATAAATGACTGCAGGAGCATATTGAATGCAGATACTTCGATACAGGTGTGCTGCATGAGACAGTTTAGAAATTTAAAACTATCATGCTGTGTAACATTCATAAAAATGCAGAGCAGGTCAAAATGGCAAGAGGAAAGGGTGTAGGAGACCTTAAACAAGGGTTCATTATTGAGTCTCTTCCAGGATGAAAATGCTTCAATTCAGAGGGCACAATGGGTCACTGAATGGTTTGATGAGTATGAAAATGATGTGAATCATATGATACAGCCTTTGCAGTCACAAGAACTCAACTTTTTGGAAGAATGGTATTCCATCCCTCCAGTAGTTCCAGAGAGTAATAGAACTACTGGAGGTAGTTCTACTGGAGTAATAGAACTACTACATTTCATCTATGCCAGTGAAAGGCATATTGAAGCTGTTCTGGAGGCTGGTGGGTGCCTTACTGAGATACTTTATGTTGGTGTTTCCTTTATTTTGTCCCCTGTCTGCATATCATAACATATGTCCAGTTCACACAACCTTGTCCCGCTTCTGGTTGGACAAGTGAACAGTATGTAGTGCATGAAGGAAAGCCTTTTCTTCTCATAGATTGCATTTATTTTTGCAAAATATAACCTTTTCATTCAAAAGAAGAGAATACAGTGCTCATAAGTTTGCATACCATGGCAGAAATTGTGAAATTTTGGCATTGATTTTGAAAATATGACTGATCATGCAAAAAAACAGTCTTTTATTTAAGGATAGTGATCATATAAAGCCATTTATTATCAAATAGTTGTTTGGCTCCTTTTTAAATCATAATGATAACAGAAATCACCAAAATGGCCCTGATCAAAAGTTTACATACCCTTGATTGTTTGGCCTTGTTACAGACACACAAGGTGACACACACTGGTGAAAATGGCAATTAAAAGTGAATTTCTGGCTTTTTAAATTGCAATTAGTGTCTGTGTATAAATAGTCAATGTGTTTGATGGCTCTCACATGGATGCACTGAGCAGGCTAGATACTGAGCCATGGGGAGCAGAAAAGAACTGTCAAAAGACATGCGTAACAAGGTAATGGAACTTTATAAAGATGGAAAATGATATAAAAATATTACCAAAGCCTTGCAAAAGCCAGTCAGTACTGTTCAATCACTTATTAAGATGTGGAAAATTCAGGGATCTCTTGATACCAAGCCAAGGTCAGGTAGACCAAGAAAGATTTCAGCCAAGACTGCAAGAATAATTGTTCGGGATACAAAGAAAAACCCACAGGGAACCTCAGGAAAAATACAGGCTGCTCTGGAAAAAGACGGTGTGGTTGTTTCAAGGAGCACAATGAGATAAACATGAACAAAAATGAGCTGCATGGTCAAGTTGCCAGAAAGAAGCCTTTACTGCACCAATGCCACAAAAAAGCCGGGTTACAATATGCCCGACAACACCTTGACACACCTCACAGCTTCTGACACACTGTAATTTGGAGTGACGGGACCAAAATAGAAATTTATGGTCACAACCATAAGCGCTATGTTTGTAGAGGGGTCAACAAGGCCTATAGTGAACAGAATACCATCCCCACTGTGAAGCATGGTGGTAGCTCACTGATGTTTTGGAGGTGTGTGAGCTCTAAAGGCATGGGGAATCTTGTGAAAATTGATGGCAAGATGAATGCAGCATGTTGTCAGAAAATACTGGCAGACAATTTGCATTCCTCTGCATGAAAGCTGCACATGGGACGCTCTTGGACTTTCCAGCATGACAATGACCCTAAGCAGTATGTTGAGTATGGGGCTGCGTAGCCGCAGACCAGTCAGGGTGCCCATGCTGACCCCTGTCCACTGCCGAAAGCACTTACAACGGGCACGTAAGCATCAGAACTGGACCACGGAGCAATGGAAGAATGTGGCCTGGTCTAATGAATCACGTTTTCTTTAACATCATGTGGATGGCTGGGTGCGTGTGCATCGCTTACCTGGAGAACACATGGCACCAGGATGCACTATGGGAAGGAGGCAAGCCTGCGGAGGCAGTGTGATGCTTTGGGTAATGTTCTGCTGGGAAACCTTGGGTCCTGCCATTCATGTTGATGTTACTTTGACACGTACCACCTACCTAAGCACTGTTGCAGACCATGTGCACCCTTTCATGGTAACGGTATTCCCTGATGGCTTTGGCCTATTTCAGCAGGATAATGGCCCCTTCCACAAAGCAAAAATGGTTCAGGAATGGTTTGAGGAACACAACAATGAGTTCAAGGTGTTGACTTGGCCTCCAAATTCCCCAGATCTCAATCCAATTGAGCATCTGTGGGATGTGCTGAACAAACAGGTCTGACCCATGGAGGCCCCACCTCGCAACTTACAGGACTTAAAGGATCTGCTGCTAACATCTTGGTATCAGATTCCACAGCACACCTTCAGAGGTCTAGTGGAGTCCATGCCTCGACGGGTCAGGGGTGTTTTGGCGGCAAAAGGGGGATCTACAAAATATTAGGCAGGTGGTCATAATGTTATGGCTGATCGGTGTATTGACTATAGTCATACAAATACATTCAGAAAACAAATATTGGGCAGAATGATTCTATTTTATTGCAACTTAATCAAAAGCCAAATTAAGTAAATAGTGCGTTTTACCCCACTATCGGGGCAAAATGCCCCCCCTAAGGGGTAAAAAGGTGTCAAAATCATTCTATCAATGTAACCTACACCACTGAAAATAATTCAATCTTGATAGCAGTATTTAAGTGAGTTAAGAAAACCAATTTTAACCGTGATATTGCACATTCCAATATTCAAAGGCGAAAGGTTATATATAATTTTTATTACAATGTAAAATAATTTTTGATGACTATTTTTAAATGTTTTGTTAACCATGCAAAAGTATTAAGCTTAAAACATGAAATCAATAATATTGAGCAATTCATTCAATTTCAGTGCCACTTGATAGGCCTATAATATTAGCTGTTAATATAATCTCAGTAAACTAGCTATAAAACTACGTATATTAGGCTATATCTTGAACTTTTTTTATATTTCAGCACATTTTTTGTTATAATTTCGGTATATTTTACCAATATATTCTCAGGGGTAAAATACACCCCAGGGCATTTTGCCCCCAAGGAGAGGGGGCGTTTAGCCCCAAACATGATCACCACAAAAAACAGGATTGCTATAAAGAAGTATCATTTTTTTCTTTAAACAAGTGGATTACTTAGCATGAGGCCTTCCTACTGACCTATCAAAATCAGTTTAGAGGTCTAACTTCATCACATCACATGACAATGACAAAAAAATAAGATCAACTATCGTCAAAATCGTTTTTGTGGAATTACTTGATAAGTTGAGATGATTCAACATTTTCTAGATGAACAAGAATAGTGGCAACCAAGGAATGTGTGGAAATAAAATTTGGAGTCATTTGGTGGTTTGGTGGAGAATTACGGGTGGCTTTTAAGCCACCCTATACATCAATGGGATACAAATAACATTTAAGGTCTCCATATACTCCAGTTTCAGAGGTGTACGTATGTACTTACGTGAACGCTACGCAAGCAGCATTGCTAACATACTCCACTGCCTACTTTATGTCTAAAGGGATATTTAAAAGCAATCCACAAGGAGGCAGTCCGCGACAAAACATTTTCTACCTGCCCGGAAATACGTTGACAACTGTTGATTTTGTGCAACCACAATAAACATGGCGACAGAGGAGGAGGTTCTGTTATTAATGTATGCCTTAAGAAAACAACAAAAAAGAGCGCCAGCGATACTAACGACGATGGTGCATTAGACCAGAGTAACTTATTCATTGTTTACTACTACTTCAATGTTTCAGTCTCGGAGAACCTGAGAGGATCTTGGGTATACTGCCCCACGATTTCTGTTGGTATTGCACCAGCGTATGCGTACACTCAAGGCCTAGGGTGGCAGCCATCCTGCGTAGGCGTACACGTACTAAACGTGTATATTTGGGCCTTTAGACTGCATGGTGCAGTGACACATTCCATAAGACCTTAAGTGGACAAACACATTTTTATGATCTTAAATGCATTTTTGGCAGTAGAGTATTCGATTGTATTAAAATATTGCTCATATTTTCCTTTTGGAGAATAAGGAGACAAGTTTTATTGTTTAAACATTTACATATGTGAAATTTGGCCAATATACTGAACTAATTACATAAAATTGTTTCATATTAATTCTACCATAGGTTAAAAAATGAAAATTTAAGTTAACTGAAGCAAATGTGTTGACAAACGTCACCTTGTACGAAAAAATAACCAAAGACACATATTTTTTTTTTTTTGTTTTAGTTGTTTTTCGCTGAGGAAGTAATTTTTTACTATGTTAAGATACTTTCAAACATCTAACTGTCCTATTATCCATGCGTCGACTATTCAGGGGTAACCGGACGTGACGTATTCTGAAACCTGGCGGTACCGGTTCGTCAACGGAAGTTGTAATTCAGTTTACTTTTCTGAAATGTTATTTACAATATGATAGTAAGTCAGCTGAAAGGGTTGGTAATAAAACACAAATCCATAATATGCCGGCTTTTCCGTACTCACATTTTTATCCTATGATGACACGCAAATGTTTTATAACTGCTACAACTTCCGGTTTGAAGAATTCAACCGCTTTTAAACATTGTTTCGAGTAAACGTTGTTTCTTTTAAAAAAACGTTTTGAAACAAAGAAACGTTTTGTGAATTGCATCGCTATTAACACAACGTTCGGCAAAAAATATACCCCAGGTCTAGAATCAGTGTGAAAAGCACACACTTCCTTTATCAGACCCCGCTAATTTTATCTTCCGGACAACCACAGCAGCATGGCAGCAGACAGCACAATGTCTAATGGACAAGAAACAGCCTTTTTGGACGGAGAGCCAGCTTTCAAGCGACCTCGGGAGAGTGGACAGGTCGAGTCCATGCGCACTCCGAAGGAACTTAGGGAGGGTGGACAGGTTGACTCCCTGCGGACTCCGGAGGAACCTAGGGAGAGTGGACAGGTCAAGTCCCTGCGCTCTCCGAAGGAACCTAGGAATAAAGTAACCGTGGTTCTTGGTGCCCAATGGGGGGACGAGGGAAAAGGAAAAGTCGTTGACCTGCTAGCTATGGATGCCGACATAGTATGCAGGTGTCAGGTACGTCTGCTAACCAGCTAGGCAGTCTATCAAAGAAAGAGCCAAGTATTTGAACTTGACATAAACGTCAGTTGTTGGTAGCGTTCACAATAGGCCTTGAATAACGAATACCAGTGGTTAGCTCGTTATTTAGCCACTTCATGTGAGCGTAGAAACCAGCCGACTTTAGCTTAGGCTGCTAACCTAAAATGAACTAGTAGTGCTAGTGGTACTGTGGCGTATATGACATCGCATTACAAATTACCAAGTTGCCTACACTACTGTAGTTGCCTCGATTTCGTTAATGACGTTTCCTTTGACCTCTTGATCGATGCTCAATTTGTACTTAAGAGAAGTTAGACAACAATTTAATGATGGCCATAGTTGATGGTATTCAACACAGCACATAGCTGGGTGTATAGCTGAGTATACTCAACTGAGTAGAGGCTTAGTGTGTATTTTTATAAACGTATGGATTTCAGAATAGCAGGCATTTACACAGGATTTATCTCCAAGGCTTTGTGTTTTAACTGTCCTATTCCAGTATAATGCATGATATATTTTGTAGATTGAGTTGTAACTTCAATAAAGCCATACTTCCAGTTTGCTGGTATTTGATTGTAACCCTTTTCACCTTTTGTTGGTCCTTATAAATATTTTGTGCTCCTTCCAGGGAGGCAATAACGCGGGACACACTGTGGTGGTGGACTCTGTGGAGTATGACTTCCACCTGCTGCCCAGCGGTGTGCTCAACCAGAAGGCGGTCTCGTTTATTGGTGGGTTGACGCTCACTTGACACTTCAGCTTCAAAGCCGCTTTCACTTAGATCCCTGTTCAAATAATCTCTTACTGAACTGCTTATCAACAGGGAATGGGGTTGTGATACACCTACCTGGGCTCTTCGATGAGGCTGAAAAGAACCTGCAGAAAGGCAAAGGTGAGTACATGCTGGAAAGAGGAAGGATATAAGTGTGACTAATGAAGGGGAACTGGACCTGCAGTTTGTTGCTCTTTTTTCCCCAGGCCTGCAAGGATGGGAGGAGCGGTTAAAGATTTCTGACCGCGCGCACATTGGTAAGTCTGACTCAGTGGGGTGTTTTACAGACCTAAGGTTTAGTGTTGTGCGATTCCATTAATGCATGTCTTTTTTCCCCTCCTCCAATCTAAGTGTTCAACTTTCACCAAGCTGTGGACGGGATCCAGGAACAACAGAGGCAGCTGCAGGCAGGAAAGAAGTGCGTGGGTTGTACTTAATGAAGAAGTGATAGTGGCTCTCTGGGCCTGTATTTCTAAAGCGTTTCTTTAAGTTCCTTATTACTATATGGAGAAAGTGAATGCAGTTGCATTATTTATTTTATTACTTTAGTTGCTTTTCTGGGTTAATCCCAAGGTTGTGTTGTTTGTTTTTTCTTTCACTTTTCAATGCCTACATTCTTTTTTTGTTTGTTTTCCAGTTTGGGAACCACCAAAAAAGGCATTGGACCTGCCTATTCCTCTAAAGCTGCTCGCAATGGGCTCAGAGTCTGTGACCTTGTGTCTAATTTCAGCGCATTTGAGGAGAAGTCAGTACCAAAATGGTTTTGTGCTAAGAATGAATGTGTGGGTTAACTGAATGATGCTTTCACTCCTAATCTTTGATTAGCTGATTGGTAGCTGATGTGCTTTTCTTTGTCCACAGGTTCCGTGTGTTGGCAAAACATTTTTTGGATATGTATCCAAGCCTAAATGTTGATATTGATAGTGAGCTGCAGCAACTGAAGGTAATCAGCATTGATTGAGTGGTGTAGTGTCAGTAATAATCACCTGCTAAGGTTACTGTCAGGAATGCTGGTCCAGTTATTTTGTTGGTGCTCCAATTAATTTGGTCCAGTCTTGGTGGGGTGGGTACTCTATCAAATGAACTGATTACATACAGCACAGCTCTTGTTAACCTTTTGGGAGGGATAACAAAATGTACTTTCTCCTCCAATGGAGATGTTACCATAGACCTGCCGTTAAACAACAGTATGTGTGATCATTGGTTCTTTGAACAAATCACGATTAACGAGGTGTTGGCGTGTTTTCAGTTTCAGAGGGGTAGTGAACATTTGGCCCGTAGACTTTTGAATCATTATGAAAGAGAGTGATTGAGGTCTGTTAACATACACAGGACATAGGCCCAGAACTTAATCCACCACTTGACCAATTACGTAAGACTTAAATTCTTGGTTAACAAGAACCAAGCACTAAAAGTTAACAGAACCGAGCACAAAACGTTGATGTTTTGCTTTTCTCCAGTAGGTGTTAATGGTATGTCTTGGTATTTAGCAGGCTATACCTAATTTCTGGTGTTGAAGCATCATCCAGACAGATGTTTTGGTCAAAGTTAAAATTTTCTGATTTATTTGGCTGTCTATACTGTTTAATCTGTATTTCCGTACACGTCCACTCCTTTTATTCAGTGAGCCAAACAACACTATGGTGATTGTACCACGGCTGATGTAGCTAGTCTTTTTATAACATGTTTTGCAGTATATGGCTTGTGCACACAACTAGACTTCTCAGAAATTGAACTTTGACCCCTGGATTGTGCTTCAACAGGAAAAGTGGAAAATGAATTGTAACTTGAAAAAACAAGAAAACGAACCAGACAAACCTATTTCTGCCAGCCCATGATTAAAAGGGATGAATGTTGTTGCCCTGGCTGGATTCTATCTACGGTTTCCTATTTGACAGACTGTGTCTTTAACCACTACTTCTGCATTGTTAAACCAATTAGTCGAAAGTCCACGGTCCTCAAAATTAGTTCCCCACATTAGCTAACATCCAAAACAAAAACAGGTTTAACAGGGTCACCACACTACATTCAACACGTTAAATTAGAGTGAGATTACTGTAGATGGCTAGCTAATAGCTGTGCAGTAATGAAAACAATGACTCCAATCACTCCATGGTTAGTTTGTTTCTTTAGAACACAGTGACAGTTGAATAGCCAACCACTACGCTATGTGAACTATGTAAATTGAAAACAATATCTGAATCTCAAATCGCATACTAAGTACTATAAGTATGTACTTCGTGGATGATGGTGAAGTGTGTGCTGTTTTGTAAATAGTAAGCTTGTATGCCAGTACTGGGACATACTACCTTGTCATAAAATTGCGTCTTGAAATTAGATAATTTGGTCACGCATTAACATCACACCAAGTTTTAATATTTAGCTAGACACCATTAAGCATTGTGTTAAACTGACTAACATTTCTTATTAAGTTTTCTTCCACCACAAATAGCATATATGAGCTGTATGGCTTTTGCCACTGGCTGTTTTAACAGCTAATTAGCCAGTAATAGGCTTAGTAGTATCCAACTTACTACTTGGAATAGTCATAAGATTTGAGCAATTGCTAACGAGACTGAAGACGAACTTTACACTGCCAAAGCTATTTCATTTTATGGCACAACAACGTTAATTTTTCTTTCATTGTGAATGACATTGATACAATAACTATCAATATAGGTGACGATAACTGACTTTTTTGTCAAGTGAAATGACGAGAGAATCATGGAAACCCCTCCTCTTTTACTGCGCAAGGGGTTGTGGCTTATATTACCAGTTTTATTTGAGGCTTACTATAATGTAGCTACTGAAGCTTGTAGCCAGCAAAGTTTTAATCCTGAAAACCCTAATGCATAATTTGTTTTGTCCGTGGCAAGGATCGAACACCGGCCGCCTACATGGCACTCCGTGTCTCTAACCACTACGCTGTTTAACAGTGGGTAGTCAGTCACTCAGTAAGAGACATTCGCTTTACTTGAATGGCTCTGCTTACACGGTCCGGCAAATAACCTGTTAAGATTTTCCCTCCCCTTCTCCAGGTTTATGCTGAGAAATTGCGCCCCCTTGTGACCGATGGTGTGTACTTCATGCATAAGGCCCTGAATGGACCCAGTAAGAAGATCCTGGTGGAGGGGGCCAATGCAGCCCTCCTGGACATTGACTTTGGTGAGAAGGGTCCAGTGAATGTGCTTTTTTTAGTAATGGCCATTGAATATAATTTGAAGGAAGTATAATAATGGATCTTTTTTTTTTTATTAGGTACTTACCCATTTGTGACGTCCTCTAACTGTACTGTTGGTGGAGTTTGCACTGGCCTGGGTGTACCCCCGTCCTACGTCGGGCAGGTGTATGGTGTGGTCAAGGCCTACACCACCCGGGTCGGTGTTGGAGCTTTTCCTACTGAGCTGGACAATGTGAGTGGTTAGAATGTTTTGTGCAGAATCAATGCTTTGTGCTAAGCCTGACAGGACAATTATGTTGTGGCATGAACATACCGTGTACGTACAGTCTTCTAGTACTTCATATCTGACATTGAGTTTCTGGTGAATCCCGTGTTTGTTGGATGTGGTCCAGGACATTGGCAGCTTGTTGCAGTCCAGGGGGAGGGAGTTTGGTGTGACGACGGGCCGCCGCCGCCGCTGTGGCTGGCTGGATCTGATTCTGGTCCGCTACGCCCACATGGTCAACGGCTTCACTGCGTAAGTCCCATGTGTCCAATACCGTATTTGTTGTAATGACATGAGCACAGCGTCCAGCCTTTGGTCATGTTATGCCTCAGCTATGGAGTATGTGGATAGAAACTCGACATGGTCACGTTTGACACCATGTTCCTGTCCCACAGCATTGCTCTGACCAAGCTTGACATTCTGGACACGCTGTCTGAGATCAAAGTCGGTGTGGCATACTTTGTTGACAATGAGCCCCTCCCTAATTTTCCAGGTGAGTTTAGCCCTGTTCGGGGGGACTTGTTTCTCTCACCACTAGACACCGCTGGTTTGGCTTAACGTGTGATCTCCCGTCCCATGTCGTCCCTTTAGCCAACATGGACGTGCTGACCCACGTGACAGTGAAATACGAGACATTACCTGGATGGTGTTGCAGCACTGAGGACGTGCGCTGCTTTGAAGAGCTGCCTCCTCAGGCCCAAAAGTACATCCGCTTCATCGAAGACTTCTTGCAAGTGCCAGGTTAGTAAGGAAAACAAGTACTTACGGTGATTCATTAGTCTTACTTAGCTAGCCCTTCAGTTGATGGTAATATTGACTTTTCAATATTTCAATATTGACTATTTAATTTTCTCTTTGACTTTTAGTGAAATGGGTTGGAGTTGGAAAATCCAGAGAGAGTATGATCAAGCTTTTCTGATCAGTTGGGGTTTTGAAACCAGTGATCCATTTGGGTTTTTCACCATCACAACTGCTGCTTGGGACAATTGTTATTTTGTTGATGAATACTTTAGACAACTATAGACCTGATGTCCCAAAGTCTGTTCTGCCGAAAAGGAGAATCATCACCAGCAATGTTATCCGTGAGACTTTGAGGAGCATCCTGGAGGTTCAGTTTCACAATAACTACTCTGAACATTAACTGTATAATCTGCATTCCACAGCTTCTGTGATGTGACAGAATACAAAATATTGACTAATATGCTGTTCATCTTTAGTGGCTAATGGACAGGGATCAATCACCCTGCAGTAACCATCACAGGCATCCATAAACCTTTTTCATTCCATTAAGTTTTCTTGAAATAGTAGTACACGTTTTTAGAACTCTGTATGAGTTCTTGTTTTATTTGGTATCTTTAAAAGCAAGATTTTAAACAACTGTACTTTTTTTGTACAAAATCTTTATGGGTTGTGATATTAAACCGATGTTTAAAAGAAGCCTAAAAATGAAAGATGTTTGGATGAGCTGTCATGTTGTATGAAGGAATTATAGGCATGGTTTGAGATTCAAAAGGGATGCTGTCTGTAAGACGTTTTATATTGATTGTTAAGGTTAATATGCACTCACAAACACACTGGCTGGATTTTAGATTATTCTAATCATACAGGAACACCAAGTTGATTATGTACCCTCAGTGACCAGTTTATTAGGCGCACCTGTCTAGTATTGGGTCGAACCCTCCACAACATCCTGAATTCCTCAGGGTTGGCTTCTACAAAGTGTAATACATTCCACACAATTGCTACAGATTTGTTAGTGGTGCATTCATACTGCCAACAGTCTTGGTCCATCTCATCCCAGCGACGCTGTATCGGGTTGAGGTCTTGGGATGATGCAGGCTACTTAAGTGAATTAAACTTGAGAATGTCTCAGACAAGACAAGCTTTGTGACATGGGTGTTATCCTTGTGGAGAAAACATTGGAACAAAGGGTTAACCTTATTCCGAACAGGGACCTACAAGTTATGCATTCATACTTTGCTCAGTTCCATGCAGTCACTATTTTTTGGTCATTCTAACGTCACTCAAACGCACTAATACATGTATCTGCTTGCTTTTTAAAGCTAGCCATCTGAGTTGCTGTAGGAGCGATCCATTTTGTTGAACCAGGTGTTAAACCTAATAAACTGGCTACTGAGTATATCTTAGAACTTCACAATGTTTGCTTTTCATAAAGTTTAATTCAGTGTAATAGAAAAAGTTAACCGTATTCTACTGACGTGTTGAAACCATAAAATGATAAATAAAAGTCAGTGTCATTTTTCTGTTTACATTTTTTGTTGATGGCGTGTGTATGCAAACAAATGGGATAAATGGAACGATTGGTCTGCCGTCCAATATGTTGTCATTTTATTAAACCTTTATACAAGTTGTCTCATTGAGATAAATCTTTTAAAGAGAGACCTGTTCTGACCAGGATTGCAGCTTGGTGGGGAAGTACACTTTTAAAACATGACAGCTTTTCGGACAGTAGCAGTAAAAACATGCCAACCTATACAGACAATTTCAAACAAACATCACATTACAAGAACAACTAGTGCCTGTAATATAATCAGTGATATGTATGTGTACTCAGTAACAGTCACATTTCACATTAAAACCTAGAACATTTCAACTTGAACTGCACTGATTTTCCAAATGGGAAAAGAACAAGTCCAAATCCTGGCATTAGTGACACCACATTATGTCCAAATACATTGGGTACTTACTACTTACAAAATATGATGTTTCGCAAAGCAACCATACAGTCATGCAAGAAATGTATTTTCAAAAACGTATTGACGTTTATACACAGGTGATATAATCTTTGATCTTTCATGTTGTATTTCAGCTGGGTCAGCTGACCTGTGCTTGGCAGTAATTAATTTTGTACATGTTTCTAGTATGTATTTGTAAGTATACTATGTATTCTGACAATGTTTGCAAGGCTGGCTAATGAAAATCTGAATTGCTTCTTACCAGTAGACTACTCGTTAAAAAAAACCTGTTCTCTAACAACTATTCTCTGTCACTGTGTTTGTGCTCTTCAGTTAAACAAATGTAACTTCCCACTTTTGCTGGTAGTTAAACCATACATGAATGGACTGGTTGTAATTGCCTGGATTTTTGAGACCGCATTTAGCTGTCTCTGGTTCTGACCCAAAAAACGGCTGTTAAACTGTAAACCCATGGAAAATAAAGTATTCCTCTGCTGCGTACAGCACATTTCAATCTGAAAACGCTGAAACCTCTGACAATGTTAGAATGGTTGAGAGCTTCAACAATCCCATTGTTCAGACTGGCCACGCATCAGAATCTGCCACTCCCACTGCCAGCATTGCCGTCCCTGCCTCAGAGCTTTCCATCAGAGCACCCCATGTTTCCTTTCAGCTGGTACAGGTGGACAAGGTGTGGAACTAGCTGCAAAATCTGGTCTCTTACAAATCAGCCAGGCTCAATGATCATGACCTCAATTTTATGTAATTATTTTTACTTGAAACGAAATCTATGCACTTTAATCTTAACCAACCAAACCCTGCTTGAACCCCAAACATACTCGTACTGAATGGGTCAGAGTTATGCCTCGTTTCCACTGGTGCCAAATACTGGTGTTTTACCCTAAAGTCCAGAAATGTTTCTGTTTCCATTGATACGACTTTAGGACTTAGGGCGGGGTTTGCGGGATGACGTGTTACGTACAGTAACGGGAAGTATCAGTACAGGGAAGCAGAGTTGGAACGACCGAAGTTGGTAGGATGCCATTGACTCAATAGAACAACGGAGCGCTGAGACCGAGACGTAGCTTACAAAGCCTATAACACAAAATTACCTCAGAAATCTCCCACATCCTTCTATTAAAGGTAGATCATTGTGACAAAATGCTTATTAAACTGAGAAATGGATTCACTGGCTTACAATGTCATTGGTTAAGTGGAGAAGGAGCCGGTCGCAGGAGTTTGAGGAAAACATTAGTTTTATTACTCAAGTTCAAACGCCGTATTGTAAACAAAGTGAACATGGCGTTATTGTTTATTTTAGTTTACTACCAGATGCGACATTAATGCGGCATTAATATGCTGGCACACCTACAATATGTTGGCACACCTACAAATACAAATGGTGTATGTCTTGACTGCTCAATCATTCTGTACCCATGTCATCCAACTTAAATGCAAAGTTAAAGCCAAATTAGATTTCTTGTTCCAGACAAAGTATCCTTCACCCATGTTGCCAAATTTACTCTTGTAAAAATGACCATCCTGCAAATCCATTTCTGTGGTGACGTATTTTACTGGTTTTCCATTAAAAAGCTTCTCAGCAAATTAGATGTTTTCTACATTGCCATATGCTCTGTCATCAGTGCTCCCTTCATCACTGTGACCTTTACCCTGGTCAGCTGGCCCTCGCTACATACACAATATGTCTGACTCACTGTTTTGAACTTACAGTGAACACAAATATATATGTAACAATGTCAAAGAGTTATTGGTTATATACTGAAATCTGACAGTTGTTACCCATTCATTTGGCCCAAATCTACATATTTCACAAGACAGGGAATACAGATATGAATAACCAATACGGAAGAAAATGTTGTGGGACGGATCAGAATACCAGTCAATATTTGGTGTGACCATCTTTTGTGTATAGTTGATCAGACTTTCAATTGTCTGGTAACAGCTCTGGTGGACATTCCTATAGTCATCATGCCTGTTGCAAGCTCCCACAAAACTGGATTGTCCCCAGGACAAGGTGCAACTGTGTAATGATCATGCCGTTTATTCAGCTTCTTGATTTCACACAGCAATCAGTAGGATATATTATCTTGGCAAAGGAGAAATGCATACTAACAGGGATGTAAACAAATGTATGGCCTAATTTGAGAGAAATACACTTTTTGTGCATGTGGAAAGTTTCTGGAATCTCTTATTTCATCTTATCAAACATGAGACCAATACCTGTGTTTATGACATTTATGTCAACTTATTTCTCAACATCTGCAATTCCAAATGTGCTCGGTTAGATATTAAAACCAACACTTCTAATGGCCATCATTTTTAATTCTCTGCCAGAAATGACAAATAAATTGCAAATATGTGAAACTTTTACTAAAAGAAAATTAAAAAATGATGGCCATTATTGTTTTCAAATGCAAATTAAAGCTGCAAGCAGCATTTAGCGTGTTTCAGCATGGAGGTACTACAAGCCAGATTGCACATTTGTGTCAATAGGACACATATCCAACTCATGTCCATAGTTGCAAACAATATGGATTGCATGGTTTTTCCTTTTCACTAGTATCCTCATGTGGCCAAGTGGAAACATTGTTCATATATGAACTAAACTCACAACACTGAGGATTTGGACCTATAAACCCCTTTTCAAGATTTTATATAAAACGGGGTGAGTGTTGTGACCTTGCAAATGAGTGCCCCTGTGCTGTTGACAAAAAAATGGTTTAACAACATGCAGTTCGGTCTGGAAATATTTGGACACTGACACGTTTTGCTATTTTGGCTGTTTACCAAAATATATTCAAGTTACAGTTAAATAATGAATATGGACTTAAAGTGCAGTCTCTCAGCTTTAATTTGAGTATTCACATCCAAATTGGAGGAAGGGTTTAGGAATTACAGCTCTTTAATATGTAGCCCCCTCTTTTTCAAGGGACCATAAGTATTTGGACAATTGACTCAAAAACTGTTTCTTGGACAGGTGTGGGCTATTCCTTCATTATTTCTTCATCGATTAAGCAGGTAAAAGGTCTGGAGTTGATTCCAGGTGTGGCACTTGCAATTGGAAGCTGTTGCTGTGAACCCACAACATGCGGTCAAAGGAGCCCTCAATGCAAGTGAAACAGGCCATCTTCAGGCTGCAAAAAATAAAATCCATCAGAGAGACAGCAGGAACATTTGGAGTGGCCAAATCAACAGTTTGGTACATTCTCAGAAAAAAAGAACGCACTGGTGAGCTCTGCAACACAAAATGGCCTGGATGTCCATAGAAGACAACAGTAGTGGATGATCGTAGGATCCTTTCCATGGTAAAGAAAAACCCCTTCACAACATCCAGCCAAGTGAAGGACACTCCAGGAGGTAGGCATATAATTATCCAAGTCTACCATAAAGAGAAGACTTCACCACAAGGTGCAAACCATTCATAAGCCTCAAGAATAGAAAGGCCAGATTAGACTTTGCCAAAAAACATCTTAAAAATCCAGCCCAGTTCTGGAACAGCATTTTTTGGACTGATGAAACTAAGATCAACCTGTACCAGAATGATGGGAAGAAAAAAGTATGGCTTGGAATGTCTCATGATCCGAAGCATTCCATATCATCTGTAAAACACGGTGGAGGCAGCTTGATGGCATGGGCATGCATGGCTTCCAATGGTACTGGGTCACACGTGTTTATTGATGATGTGACAGAAGACAGAAGCAGCCGGATGAATTCTGAAGTGTATAGGGATATATTGTCTGCTCAGATTCAGCCAAATTCAGTGAAGTTGATTGGACGGCGCTTCACTTTATTGATGGACAATGACCCAAAACATACTGCAAAAGCAACTCAGGAGTTTTGTAAGGCAAAGAAGTGGAATATTCTACAATGGCCGAGTCATTCACCTGATCTCAACCCAATCAAGCATGCATTTCACTTGCTGAAGACAAAATTTAAGGTAGAAAGACCCATGAACAAACGACAACTGAAGACAGCTGTAGTAAAGGCCTGTCAAAGCATCACAAAGGAGGAAACCCAATGTTTGGTGATGTAATTATTTGGTGATGTAAGTAATTATTGCTATTAGACCCTAACGTGCCACAATAGCACCTCTAAGCATGAAGATCCCTCACCAGAGGTATGGATGAAAACAGGTTGTCAGTATATATGCGCAATATGACAAGATACATTACTAAAGAGCTTTACAACAACACTGTACACTAAGATCAGTTGCTTTATCCCCCTCGACCTGTGAAAATAATGAAACCAAAACAGTAGCCAGTCAAGAAGTCACTGAGACACCAAATGTACAGTACCTGCCAAACATTTGGACACACCTAATAAATCAAGGGTATTTCGTTATCTTTACTATTTTACTCATTCTAGAATAATAGTGAAGAAATCAAAACAAATAACACGCATGTAATCAAAAAAAGTATTAAACAATTCAAAATGTATATTTTTGATTCTTCAAAGTAGCCACCCTCTGCCTTGATGATTGCTGCACAGTGCAGACTCACGGCATTCTATTTATGGACTTTATGAGGTAGTCACCTGGAATACTTTTCCAACAGTCTTGAAGGAATTCCCACATATGCTGAGCACCTGTTGACTGCATTTATTTCACTCTGTGGTCCAACTCATCCCACACCATCTCAATTGGATTGAGGTGTGGTGATTGAGGTGTGGTGATTGTGGATGCCAAGTTATCTGATGCAGGACCACCTAGCTCATTGGGCTATATGGACACCCACCTAGCCTGTTTTGTTGTCTTGTGGTTGTTAAAATATGTGGTAAGTAGAATTATGATCCCAATATATGTCTAGGGGTTTTGTGCATATATGCAAAATCACACCCATGCATATGTTCATTGGTGAGTAGCAGCCATATTTTTTGTCATACTGGCCTGGTTTATATAAATTTTGATGGGCTTTGTCCATAGATGGCAAATATGAAGATCGGTCATTTGGTGCCATAGGAGTTTCCTTTTAAGTGATTTTCCAAAAATCCAAAATGGCGGACTTTATGGGTCCCATTGATAAAAATGTTCATATGGAGGAGATAGACCTACCTAACAATTTTCAAGACTATGTCACATGGGGTGGATGTGGTGAGCATGCAAAAAGTGGAACTTTGAAGGCTTGTGACCACGAGGTGGTTTCTATTGCCACAGCACCAGAATTTGTGGCCCTTGGCCCTTTACTACCATACACATTTAGGCACTTTTGCGCCACTTTATTTCACTGGATTCTGTAAAAAGGACCCTTTTTAACCGGAAGTATAATAATGATAATAATGAACCGGAACAAAATGATAACTGACCAAGCTGCTCTCTGATCAATGCACCTTCTGAGCAACACCTTTCTGTGTATCTCGCTGAATTTGTTAATTGTTTATTTGCATGGTATATGGTGTTGCAGTTGCCTTTGGCTAGGTAATCATTGAAAAGAGAGTGGGTTCGCAATCTCATTTAATTTACTTGGTTAAATAAAAGTGAAATAAATACGCTGATCCAAACGCAATGTTCTAATGGACACGTCGACATGGCAATGACGTCAGAAGGACCCGTATGTTTCGTAAGCAGTATCAGCAGTAGCTGTCTCTCTGGTATTAGCCAGTTTGCTATCAAAAAGAAAAAGAAGAGAGAAGTAACGTTATCTACTTACCTTTACCGGTAAGAGATTGTTGCTATATGAAACCTAAGTATGGCTCGAAAATGTGATTACACATGTTTAGTCATATATCCATAGTGTTTTATTCGTAACAACATTTTACTAGGTACTACGTACGACTACGTAACTGGCAAGCTAGTTGTCGTTGCTAACTTGTTTTGTTAGTTCTGACTGCAGCTAGCCAACTACGGTACTAGTCATTTTTTTCCCTAACTAGCTACCGGCCGGCTTATTGTGAGAATATTTCCGCTGACATTCTGTAACTAATGTCCACACAGAACAATTCCTTCTTTTGTTAGCCAGCTACTATAGTTACATTATCAAAATGTTTAGGAATATTAATAATAATACCGATGACGTTAGCCTAACGATAGCTAGACTTGACCATTCTTATCTCGTGTAATAAAGTCACTGTATCTAGTCAGCTGAAGTAACCAGATGTTATTAGCTAGTTAGCTGAGTTATCTTGATAACAAAGTAATATAATTAGCTTCTTAAGACTTGTTTATTGTTCTAAGCATATGCGACTTTACTAGGCAAATTAAATGGGGGGGGGAAAAATCATCAAGCACCTTATTGTACACCGCCTTTTTGAGATAAACAGCTAGTACCAAAACCCCCATTATTGGGTCCATCAAGAAATTGTAAATATGGATTTATCATAATTTTATATTTTTCCTTCACTTTCGTTTATTGATTCCAACACTCAAACCCAGAAATTTTTTCGAAGGAAGTGTCTCTAATTCTCCTTTCTTTGTTGAGTGTCTGTATAGGGCTCGAACGCCCACTCTACAGTGGTTCTGGTTCGTCTGGCCATTAATTTTCCCTAGATACAGTACTGGTCAAAAGTTTGGACACACTCATTCAAGGGTATTTCTTTATTTTTATTATTTTCTACGTTGTAGTATAATAAAGCAACTCTGCTGTTGGTTGTTCTTTGGGGTTTCAGACTGGGTGTTTGTAAAAACACTTTGTGACAACTGCTGATGTTAAAAGAGCTTCATAAAATCAATTTGATTTATATTAATATTGAAGACATCAAAACTACAAAATAACACAGGCTACGTGGGATCATGTTGTAACCAAAAATGTGTTAAACGGATCAAAATACATTTTATATTGTAGATTCTTCAAAGTAGCCACCCTTTGCCTTGATGACAGCTTTGCACACTCTTGGTGTTCTCTCAACCAGCTTCATGAGGTAGTGTCCTGGAATGCATTTCGATTAACAGGAGTGCTTTTGTGGAATTCCTTTCCTACTTAATGCATTATGGTTTGTATACAGGGGGTGACAAGGTGGGGTGGGTATACAGAAGACCATCGTTCTGTCTGTATTATGAAAAGAGCAGCTCAAATAAGCAAAGTGAAACAACAGTACATCATTACTTTAAGACATGAATGTCAGTTTATGTGGAAAATATCAGGAACCTTAAGAAGGTTTCTTCAAGTGCAGTCCCAAAAACCATCAAGCGCTTTAATTAAACTGGCTCTCATAAGGACCGCCACTGGAAAGGAAGACTCGGAGTATGTGCTTGTCGTTTGTGAGACATTGATATATGCACACTGCTGCCAGAGGTGTCGTCCGATCGTTCACCAGTGTTGCACTTGTCAGTGTTTTGCTGGATCAACCACAGTATTTTCACTGCAGTCAGGCCAAGACATCTGAAGTCGGACTTTATTTTCTCCAACAGGTGATGTATTTGAGCATCCATGAACCCGCGTCGTCGCCACGGTCCTAGGAACAGCCAGGAAGGGGTGTACCTAGGGCCTGCCCAGACCCAGTCACTGCTGGTCCAGCAACAGGACCCACAACTTGCAGCCTCTAGCCCCCTTCCACCTGCCCCCCTGGTGGACATAAGCAACATGTCAGGCAGGGACCGCACCAATGAGTTCCAGTCAGTCTGTAAATCACTACAGGGGAGACAGGTGAGTCAAATGAGCAACGTAGAAAGTCTGTTCATCTTCTGTTTGTGGAGGTATTCAGTATTTCTGCCACATGTTTTTGCAATGCGCATTTTAACTCTTTAATTATTTTGCAATGTGTTTTTCACTATCCTGAACTGAAGTCCAGTGCAGTTTCTTACGCGATACTTTAGAGGGATGTACACTACAGTTGAAAAGTTTGGGGTCACTTAGAAATGTCCTTGTTTTTGAAAGGAAATACATTTTTTGTCCATTAGAATAATGTCAAATTGATCAGAAATACAGTGTGGACATTGTTAATGTTGTAGTTTACTATTGTAGCTGGAAATGGTTGATTTGTTATGGAATATCTACATAGGCGTAAAGAGGCCCAATATCAGCAACCATCAGTCCTGTGTTCCAATGGCACGTTGTGTTTCCTAATCCAGGTTTATCATTTTAAAAGGCTAATTGATCATTAGAAAACCCTTTTGCGATTAGGTTAGCACAGCTGAAATCTGAAGCAATAAAACTGGTCCACTTTAGACTAGTTGAGTGTCTGGAGCATCTGCAATTGTGGGTTCAATTACAGGCTCATAATGTCCAGAAACAAAGAACTTTCCTCTGAAACTCATCAGTCTGTTCTTGTTCTGAGAAATGAAGGCTATTCTATGCGAGAAATTACCAAGAAACTGAAGATCTCGTATCGCGTTGTGCACTACTCCCTTCACAGAGCCACACAAACTGTCTCCAACCAGAATAGAAAGAGGAGTGGGAGGCCGTGGTGCCCAACTGAGTAAGAGGACAAACACATTAGAATGTCTAGTTTGAGAACCAGACGCCTCACAGATCCTGTACTGGCAGCTTCATTAAATAGTACCAGCAAATCAGTCTCAACATCAACAGTGAAGAGGCTTCTCTGGGATGCTGGCCTTTTTTTCCTATCTTCCTCTGTCCAGCATCTGTGTTCTTTTGCCCATCTTAATCTTTTCATTTTATTGGCCAGTCTGAGATATGGCTTTTTCTTTACAACTCTGCCTAGAAGTCCAGTATCCCAGAGTTGCCTCTTCCCTGTTGATGTTGAGATTTTATTATTTTAATGGACAAAAAATGTCTTTCTTTCAAAAACAAGGACATTTCTAATTGACCCCAAACTTTTGAACAGTAGTGTATTTAGAACTTTTTTTCTATGTTGAGTTTCTCAACATGGCTGAGGCTTATTAGAATAACAATACCCAGGATGCATTGGATGTTTTGTTTTTTTTACTTTTAGTGTTTGGGTCATTACTTAAAGTTATGTATTAATCAAAAATTACTCATTATTGACCCCAAAAGTAACTAACACTTTATTACTTCCTGGGAAAAGTATTTGTTACTTTACTTTGACATGACTTTTGTGTTACACCCCAAAATTTAACTCTGAATTGGCTAAACCAGGTGCTGAACTATTGCCTCACCATAGAGGGGGCAACAATTAAAAATAGAATATAATAGTTACGATAAATGAATAAACATTTGAATGGTCTCCATCATTAGGCTCCACCTTTGCTCACCTGGATTAGCATACCCAGCAAATTTATTGATACAAGTTAGCACACAAATGACAAACATATACAGAACCTTTTTGAAGTGATTTGACCTATAAACTACAACATGTTCTTTATAATAGTTGGGGGGTAGGCTAAAATAAATTACACAAATCAGGCAAGATCAGGTATGCACCATCAACAGCCATTTCACATATACACACACCACTTTGACAGGTTATTTCAGGTAGCCAAGCCATGCCCATCAACAGTAGGTTATTACATAACGCTACTTAGAGACGCAAGACTGCATCTCTTACTGCATTGCATGTATTATTTGGTTGGGATTTTCTGTTGCCATCTAAGACAAACTGTTGTTCCATCATTTTTGTTTCCATTATTATTAGGTTAGAATTTGTTAAAGTATTTAGTATTTACTTATATTTTCTGCATTTTGTACGACATATCGAAGATGAAGATAATGTTTTACATTACGAGAGAGAGAATAAAATACTGGATAGGCTTATTTTAGGACTTGTTTACATTACACTACATTTTCCAAGACATCCAACAAGACTCGAGATTAGGGGTGGGACGATATGAGAATTTAATGCCATGATTATCCTGGCCAAAATTATCCCGATTTACAATTTTATCCCGATTAATCAATAAAATAGACTTTAACATCGTTAGCACCACTGAAACTTACTGGAATCACTTTCTTTTTGACATATTTATTGAAAAATAAAGTGCATGCATTATTTTTGGCATATTTATTGAAAAATAAACAGAAAATAAATTAAGAAATAATAATAAATAAAAGGCTGTAGGAGCTCAAAGAAATAACAGCATAAAAATATCAGTGCAAGTGTAACTGGCCCTCTTGAAACAAGGCAAAATCTTGGTCCTTCAATGTATAGCTATCTAAATGGGCCCATAAACAAACTTGAACTGTGCCATTTTTCAAAAACATTAGGCATACTGGCCTTGCAGCCTACTATTGAGTAAAAAGCCATTAAAAATAAAATATCATTTATGGCATTAATACACGAACATGTAAATATCTAAATGTATATGATTGCCTGCTAGTAGAGCCATTCAGCTTTATTGACAAAACAAAAATAGAGGATGTTTAGTGGCATAGTAGGCTGTGATGTGAGATGTGTGCTCCACTTGTAAAATAAAACAAGTAGTCAGGAACAATTCAGTGACTGGCAAGAGCTTTTTTAAGTCACTCATATGAGGATCAGGGGTAAAAGTAGATTTAATTTCTTATCGGTACTGACCTGTGGGTGCCCGCGCTTGTGTGAGCATTCTATGTGTCTTATTAGGCGATTAGGCCTATTTGATGTAGATAAAAATAGTTTATAATTCATTATAACAGCTCCCCGTTAAGTTGTGTGTATGATGTATTGTACAGATTACGTCTATAGCCTATGTTATTTTGGCCTGCGCAAATTATATTCCATGTGTCTTCTCTTGTCACTTTCAATAGTAGGAAAAGTGTTAACAATTAGCCTACAATATAAACAAAATTTATAAGGAAATTGAAGAGATATGTTTAATAATTCATATCCTATTATTTATATTTTGCAGTTTAACAGGTTTTTTCTGCATGCATCTCTCGTAGCTGCATGTCTTCTAGGATTAATATAATTGGTTTGTTTGAGCTCAACGTTGTTTCAACTGGGTATTTTCCACAGTAATGGTGTGGACAGGTATTTGTTCAAGCAGGAAGTGGAGACGTGATCAGAAGCTTGTTCTGTTGGCTGCTTAGTGCTTCATCAAATCCTTTAAACTGTATTGAATGGCTTGATATATTTGCGACAGAAATCGACACATGGCTGTGATCCCTGACCTTTGGCCAGTTAGTATCGTGGCGGTGAGAAACAACACGTCATGCTTTGCTGACTGGTATTGGCCGCCGTTGCATCTTTGGTTACAGGTTACGGTGCTGAGCACTGCAGTCTCCTCAATCTTTCACAGTTTTTTTATTTATTTTATAGCTCTGTCTCACATAGACCCAACTAATCCATAATGAATTTGTTACTATTTTTATTATCAATGTTATCGAGTTTTATTATTTGGGTGTTGTGGCCTTAATACAGACAGCTGGTACAAACGGCACGTGCATGCACACAGTAGAAACACACTTGTTGTTTTTGGTGTGAAGTTGTGTTTTCACACGAGGCATGCATCGTATGTCCGTAATTTTTTTCTTGCCGGTGCTGTAGGTATTTTTGTAGATTACTTAAATACCTGGACTATTTTTGGTTAAATACTTGATGGTTTTTCAATGTTAGTATGAGTTAACACTGCAACAGCTAGCGAAGACATCTGCTTCAAGTTAGCGACTGCCACCAAGATATATTAATATTTTTCTCATATACACAACAGCATGGTTATTAAAGGTTTTGACTTTAATGTCGGTGCCTACAAACAAACTTAATGTGGGAAAAAATATACCTGAAGGGTTAAGAAATTTTGCCTAACCAGCTATGGCAACGGCACAAACATAGCAAACACCATTGCATTAAATGAGCAGTTAAATGAAAAGTTCGACACAGGCTGCACCTTCAAATTGGTAATAAGTGTAAAATAAAAAACCCTGAACTTTAACTCTGTTTTTACTCACTTTACTAGCACATTATGTAGGCTTACAATCTCTGTTTTTAAGTGAGATTATCTACGTTATTTACACCCGTTTGATAATTGCAAATCAATACGATAATTGCAATATTTGTCAAAGAAACCGCGATTCAATATTTCATCCAGATCGTGCAGCCCAAGTGGGAGAGGGTGAGACGAGGACTGGGGTGTGGGTGGGAGAGGGTGAGACGAGGACTGGGGTGTGGGTGGGAGAGGGTGAGACGAGGACTGGGGTGTGGGTGGGAGAGGGTGAGACGAGGACTGGGGTGTGGGTGGGAGAGGGTTAGTGAGCTGTTTGTATCTGTGTATTTTATGTGTATGTTTGTTATGTAATGATGCTTTTGTCTGTGTCTGTTTTATTTTGTATCTGTGTCTAGAGGACCCCCTCGATAATGAGATGCTACATCTCAAGGGGCTATGCTTGTAATAAATCCAATAAATTTGGGAATAGGTTAGTAAAAATTATGGATAATCAAAATCTGGACAGGCAAAAACGCAATGAAGTAATGAAAAAATCTTTGTTCGGTAACTGTGATATTACTACTAAAATTGGAACCGTACTTTGTTAAAGTACTTGTTAGCACAAAAAGTAATATTATTACTGTTACAATGTAACGCATTACCCCAATATTGTTTTCTACAACATTTGCGTTTTGTCAATTGCAGAGTGCTCAGTGTCCCCAACTAAAACGGATAAACTTTAGCAATTATCAGTACATGTAAAGAAAATGTGTATTTCTTGTACCAAGAATATTGTTTAGGTCAGGCAGGGTCCTTATGTGTTTGCATATTACAAAGTAGGCTACCTCTATTTTATAAACAATTGCTAAAATCTCTTTTTATTGCTAAAGTCTCTTTTTTTGTGTTACATATATATTTTTAAGGGTTTTTGGTTCTTGTATTTTGTAATCTTAAATTCCACTTTGTCCACCTCTGAGTATTTTCTGAACTACTATCAACTGTTCAGAATAAACACATTCTGTAGATTCACCACAATGGATCTAATTGATAATTTCACTGCATTCAGATTTGATATTGCTTTCTCTTTGTCTTTTCTCTAGAATGGAGTCCAGCCCAGTAAGCCTACCCTCAGTGCAATCCGACAACGCAGTGACTTCACCCTCATGGCAAAGTTAGTAGCATGTTAGTAGCATTCCACTGTGTAAAGAAGGTGTTGTTGAATGTAAATAATAGATGATTATGGAAACATATACTCAACTGTTTGCTCTGTTTCTTTCTTTTTAACAGGAGGATTGGGAAGGACTTGAGTAACACTTTTGCCAAACTGGAAAAACTCACAATACGTAAGACGTCAACCTTTTATCAGGATGCTTTATTAATCTAATTAAAACAATGTGTTTATGTATGTGCTTATTTGAATAACCAGGGCATGATGTTCAATCAACTGGGCCGATAGTTGTAGGTAAGCACTAACCTAACTCTTGGTTGATGTTGACACTGGGACCGGGCAGATACTTCATTGTCACATTCCATCCATGTTTCCTCAATGAGCCCACCACATCTCTAGGAGTGTATTCTGGCGTCCCAGAACCCCCCCTGCCTGGCCAGTCTCTCTGCTGACTGTGTCCCTGCTGGAGTCATTCCTCTTCAGTCAGTGGCTCTGGCTTCTCTGACTTTGCCTTGATGGTTGATGGCTCTTCAGCCACATGGTTCAAGATGTTGCTCCAAAGCCACTACACCCCAACTTCCCTGGGAAGACCTTCCCTGCCTGCCTCACTCCACTTCATCCACAGTGCAAGTTTAACATTAACTAACTGATTGTTATCTGTGCTAGTGGCCAAAAGGAGATCCCTCTTCGATGACAAAGCTGTGGAGATAGAGGAGTTAACCTACATCGTCAAACAGGTGAAGATTCCGGCTTTATGCAATATCGTTAACCGCTGTGTTTATATTTATGAACTCTATTCAAGCACATTTCAAACCCACTTGCTTGGATGCCTTTTGGTCTGTTGAATGGTTACTGTAAATGCCAACGGTCTATGTTGTTATGTTTTGTCCAGGACATAAACAGTCTGAATAAACAGATAGCACAGCTGCAGGGCCTTGTGCGCTCCAGACAAAGTCAGAATGGCAGACATCTACAGACCCATTCCAACACCATTGTCGTCTCCCTCCAGGTATGTCTGTCCTGGGCCCAGTCTGGTCAGCTGACATGCCCACACCTGTAGTGTGATCAAGAAGGACTGACGGATGAACAGACTGGCCCCCAGACATTCCCATATGTACGCGGGTGTGATACTGTGTCAGATTGTATTGGCAACTTTTCTGACTTGTATCCATTTTGGCCTTTTTTCTGTTGTAGTCCAAACTTGCATCAATGTCCAATGACTTCAAGTCCGTGCTGGAGGTCAGGACAGAGGTGAGGCCTGCAGACCCGCCTCGTTTTACTCTAGAGCATTTCACCAAAGTCATTGATTTGATGTTCCGTGCCTCTTTGTTGGTTTCTAAAAGTCTGAACTTTGCCAATACTCTTCTCTCTGCAGAACCTCAAAGAGCAAAAGAGTAGAAGAGATCAGTTTTCTCAAGCCCCAACATCCTCCTCCCATCTACAGGCCAGCAACTTCAGTAAGATCAGTACTATTCAGGTCTACAGTACCAAACTAACTATATACAGTATAACCTGACTGTCTGTCTCTCTCGTAGATAACTCATTGTTAATGCAAGATGACTCTAAAAAGACAGTGGATGTCTCTATAGACATGGACTTCCGTGCAGGTCAACAGCTGCAACTTGTCAACGAACAGGTATTATCTCCAACCCCACTGACTGTTCGCAAAAACCATGACATTTAAAGCACCCTTGACACACCGGCTTCTTTAAATACGAGCCCTTTTATTGACAGACTCGTTTGTGGATGCCTGTGTAAATCAGCCAGATGGTTGTTGCCAAATAATCGTCATGCATGCTCAGCGGCGTAACTCTCGCGCGTGTTTGTACAGGACTCGTACATCCAGAGCCGTGCAGACACCATGCAGAACATAGAGACCACCATCGTAGAGCTGGGCTCCATCTTCCAGCAGCTGGCCCACATGGTGAAGGAGCAGGAGGAGATGGTGCAGAGGTGACTAACGGACACTTGAGACTAATGGGCTGGCAGAGCCGTGCGGACCCTGATATGACATGGATGTTCTGATGGTTTCTGGATCAGCGGTGAGCAGCACTACGCAGGCCAATGATTCCTCCGACACTCATCCCCCTTTTCCCGTCCTCTGTCCCACAGAATCGACGCCAACGTAGAGGACACCCAGCTCAATGTGGACATGGCACATTCAGAGATCCTCAAGTACTTTCAGTCTGTGTCGTCCAACCGCTGGCTCATGGTGAAAATCTTCCTAGTCCTCATAGTGTTCTTTATCGTCTTTGTGGTCTTCTTTGCCTGAGGGCCAGGTGGCATGTGGTTGAGAGGGAGGGGGAGGTGAATGGATGAAGAACACCATCAAATATACAGCTGTTAGGATGCAGTAATGCTAATAATGAATGGTAGAATGGAAATGATAAAAATGTTGTTATTATTACTATTATAACCATAACTCCATTGAATGGAGTGACTAGATGATGATGGAAAGAATGATGGCAGGATAGAACACTTTCAGTTTGTTTAAATTGTCTCTTGTCTACATATATTATTTCTGTAATTTGTAGTGAACATTCCAACTTCTTGATGGACAGGGTCAATTCAAACACAACAATCAAGTTAGATAAAGAAATGACGTTTCTTTTGCCTTTCTGGACCTGAATGCTGAATCTCTGAGGGAAATCACGCCCTACAATGCAACTCACTGCCAGCAGTAATACCTTCTAGAGGTTAGGGCTGATTGGCAACGCCATGTGAATGCCCTCTGACCACCAATCTCGTCTTCAATGGTTGAAAAAATAAAAAAGCTGATAGGAAACATTTCTGGCAACACTTTAGTGGTGCATGTATTGTGTTTAACAATGGCATCACGCATGTGAATGGACATTCATCATGGCAGTCAACCTCACATGGTTGACCTGAGGGAAGTCAATGTACTGTGTAAGTGAAGTGGCGTTAGTATTTCTGATGACGCTTTTATTTTCTCCAGTCAGATACTGAACTGTATGTGCAGAACTGCTTTTACAGCTACTGTAAACCATCGGTAAATTGAGGTGTCTTTTTCCATGAACTGGTTATTTAAATTAAGTCCTGGTCTCCAACAGTGATGTTTTAATGTCCTGCCCCATACTGCCTCCCAGCAGACACGCTATACCCCATCTCCTGGAGGGGAATAAGTGAAAATACATTGACAAACATTTTTACGTCTGAAATAATGTTTTTAAAGTAAAACTAGGTGTTGGAAAACATTTTGATTTGTCTTTGTTGAAGAGAATGAGTCAGACACTTTAAAAATAATATTCCAATATACTGTACAAACTCAGAATATTAGAACAAATATGTTCTAGATTTTCCCAGCCAAGGTATTTTTTTTCTTTTTTCTTTCTTTTTACCTGCACTGCTTGCACCACTTCTCAGTTAAACTGTTTCACCCATTTGCTCTTCCTGGTCCCTGGTGTCTTGGAGGAAGTTTTGTAGCTCACAGCAAATTTGATTGTTCCCCCTAATTGTTGTATTTTGTGTTATGCTTTTGTTGTAAAACGCAAATTATTAATAATGGTGACAATTAAAATGAAAAATTTCAAACTTTCAAGGTGTGTGTTTGTTTTTCAATTTCCTAGACTTATGTATTAGCCCTGGCACTGTAACAGCACCGTGTAGAAGAGTATGTACATTCAGCTGTGTATAGTACCACTGTTTTAAGTTGAGTTATAATTGCTATAGCTCTTATAATGAGGCTTCTCTCCTCAGCTGTTGACTATTATGGGATATCTCAGACATGCTCCTTGACTCTCTGTCGACCTCTATGGCCTTGCCATCATCTACTGACAACCTGTCTACACTGACCTGTTTGGATCCACTTGGGTTGGCTGGTGATATAAATGATAGAGGTTCTCGCTGCATTTTGGGCTTTGGCCTGTGGTCCTCACTCATGTCATCCTCCACCTTGGCGCAACACAGAGCGGATGGTGTCATACCTCCTCCACCTCTGGATCGAACTTGGCCACCAGCATCCTTCTCATAGGCATGAGAGAGAGTACTCAGAGAATTGTATGTTTTATAATAATTTATAGCACTTTTCAATCTCATAGCGCTTCAAGCTAATAAGGAAGAAATACATGCAAAGATGAGTAGTTATTGGGCTATAATGGCAGGCAGTGAGGGTAGTTTGTCCACTGACCAGTCAGACACCATGTGTAGCACACCACTAGTATGTTCAATGACTGTGATGACTGAGTCTACCGTGAGTGTTAAAAACCCACTACCTTGGTATAAAATGGCCACACTGGTAAGAAGTTTCAATTAGATGGGCTAGACCAAATTGGTCGAAATTATCTGAATTGTTGCTGTGGTTTTAATTTGAGGTTAGCAGTGTGGTTAAGGCTAGTGTTTATGGTAAGGGTTTGCTTCATCAGATTTTAACAGAAGACATCGGGGATAGAGCTTAATTAGTTGCTCAGGTTTGGCAGTGTTTTGTGTCTGCCTCAGGGTGGTGCTAGCTAGTGGCAGTCTCTACGGAGATGATTTGTGCTGCTGCAGGGTTCCCACGTCCAGCATATTGGTGTGGGTGATCTTCTAACCAGAAACTTTAGCCCAAATGCAGGAAAGGTATAGAAGACCAATGCGTTAAACGGGGCCTTTGTTAGCAAATACGCAATCATATGCACCGGGGACGAGACTTGGGTGGGTGTGAAAATCTCCTCTGGGGTCAGCTACATTGTGGTCCTGGTGTGCTCTGTGGTAAGAAAAAACAGACCTCCACTTGAATTTCCATTTTGCACAAATTACGCTATGAAAGGATGAATTATATTTTTACACCAATTCAAGTGGGAGTTATGTTAAAAAGGAGTCTAGAATGCCTTGGGAATCCATTAACTAAAGTGAATGATCCAATATTAAGCCCTGTTATAACCTCTGTGTCAACCAAATAGAAAGTCACGTGTCTAAATTCTCATACACAGTTAATACAACTGTCCGCTTTACTGTTTAGTTTGACTTTTTAGTCATTTTGCAGACGCTCTTATCCAGAGTGATCAACAGTTAGGGCATTCAGGTTGGATATAGATACAAAGCATTTTTCAATTATGTAAGGGTGACCACCACAAACCCCAGTGGTAGACCTTACTCAATGAATTATCTATCAACAAAGACTGATAAAAGTAAGACAAAAATGCAAATACAAGCATTAGTTCAGTGATGAGGGGAACTGAGAGATGAGGGTTATTTTAAGGGTTTAATGCAGGGTTTCAGAAAATAGTCCGGGTCACTGCTTTCCTAGCTTCAAGGGCAATCTTCCATCACTAGGGTGCCAGGAGGCTGGGATGAGCAGGACATCAAAATAGCTGCCCCCACCTGAAAAAACCTTTAAAACCTCTAGTTTATTGATTAGGTTTTGTGGTGCGAACACACCCCGACCCACTGCATCAGTGTCTCACCAACGCTCCCAAGGCAACTCCATCTAGCACGGTCAGCCCCGTTGCATCAGCCTCCCCAACGCTCCCAAGGCAACTCCATCCAGTACAGTCAGCCCCGCTGCATCAGCCTCCCCAACGCTCCCAAGGCAACCCCATCCAGCACGGCCAGCCCCGCTGCATCAGCCTCCCCAACGCTCCCAAGGCAACTCCATCCAGCACGGCCAGCCCCGCTGCATCAGCCTCCTCAACCCTCCCAAGGCAACTCCATCCAGCACGGCCAGCCCCGCTGCATCAGCCTCCCCAACGCTCCCAAGGCAACTCCATCCAGCACGGCCAGCCCCGCCCCTGTGCAGCTGCACTCCACTGAGACCTTGTCTGGGGAAGTGTAAGGAAGCTCCCCAGACACTCCTCAGGGGAAGGAGAGGAGCCACAAGAAGGAACAAAGACCATGATTGTGGGGAAGAGGGAAGAGCTCGAGAGGCAGAATTGGAGACAACGGGGGGCAGCTCCGAGCCCTGCTGCCCTCACCTCGGCCTTAACAGCACAGGAGCCAAGACAGGAGAGGGACCGAAGAGAGCAGGGTGGAGTGGCGGCCAACGATATGACCACCTGACCCTGTTCCTCCCAAACCACCACCGGGAGGCCGCACACGAGACAACGGCCGCCGCCTGGCCATGGTGGTTGGTTTTCAATTCCTGATCTCTCTCACCACCTCCCCTCAGCCCTGATTTCTGTTAATAAAACACTCACCAGGGCCCTAAACACATCCTCTGTCTGTTTCCTGTGTCTCTCCATGTTACAGTTGATTTGGAAAGAATAAAGAGTGAATCCTCGTACAACTGCTCTCATTCTTCCTCTTTTTCTACCTCTCCTTCTCTGATGTTGCAATCCATTGTTTCAAAAGTCCGCTTACCTGTGGCCCTTTTTATTGATGCCAACATCCTGATTCCTTGTTGACTGTTATGCTTGTTCATGTTTACACGTCAATATCAGTGTTAGAATTGAAATGATTTCAGTTTGGTATATTGAATGGCAGTTTTCTACATGAATGTTGATGAAAACTGTACATTATAAGGAGATTTGTATGTAACGTTTTAGAGAACAGATTGTAAGAAACAGACATCTGTGCAAAAACCAGTGAACAGTGTTTATGGGTTTGGGGTAAATGGTCTTCCTTGTGGAACTTGGTGCAACATGGTTTTGTGTATATTCTTTATAGGACTAGTTTCAGCGTGTCAGCGATTGTGAGAAACTGTAATAAAACAAATACAGGAAGAGTTGCACTCTCGGTTTGTCATAGAAACCTACAATGTCCCACTCCCTGATTAGGAGAGGATCAATACCAGAGTGTTTTTGTACCTTCTACAACCAGTTGTGTATCTATGTCCTACGACGACAGCCCAAAAACCTTTTTAGGTACTAGACAATGTCTTATTTTTTGAAAAAATATGAATAAAAATTGTTTTTTTGACTGCAGGAAGGTTGCTGCAGTATTATTGTGTTGGTTGTTTGCCCTCTTTCTGCCTTTCTGTCTCCCTCCCTCGCCGTTTCTCATCTTCCCATTTAAAAGCCTTTCTGGACTAGGTGCGATTAGATTAAGTGTATAGTAAGTTCCTTGGCATATCGATTAGACGTGTAAGAGTGTGCTGGTAGTTTTCAGGTGTCATGGTCTGAGCTGTGTTGGATTTTAGGCAAACATATTTCAGCTAAATCTGCCATACACCATGTTAAAATGTTTTAAACCCTTTTTCTCTTCTCACCTATTTTCTAATAACCAATTGTTCCTTTGTCCTTGTCTCATCGTAGCACCTCACAACGGGAGAGTTGAACATCATTGAATGTGTTCTTTGTGTGCATCCACGCCACCTCAGTGCTGCTTATTTCCACAAGGACCAACCAGGAATCAGTCAGATACTTGTGTTTGATGTTACATTCATTCGACTTAGCTTGCAGGTACCCAAGCTGCCTAGGGAAGTTGGCAGAGCATGACAAATCAAGGAAATCTCTCATGACGATTTGATCCGGCACTGAGCGGCACAGTCATGGCTCAAAAATAGACTGTGGTGAACAGATTGAATAAAATGGCAGTCAAAAGGATTCTTTAACTTTTTCACAAGTTATTCTGTTACAGTGTGAACTCAAATTAATTTAATTAGGAGTTTTTGCCACTGATCAAAAAGTCTATGATGTCAAAGTGAAAAATAAAAGCTGCAAATTGTTCTTAATCAATTGCAAATATAAAATGAAAGAAAATAATTGACTGCATACATATTCACTCCATTTGTTATGACACAACTAAATGAGTTCTGGAGCAACCAATTCAGAAGTCACGTAATGCGTTAGAATGGAGTCCACATCTGTGCAATCATAGTGTTTGACATGATATCAGGTTAAATAGATCTTTCTCTGGGATTAACCACACTTGGTTAGTACAATTCCTAATACAAACTTCATCTTAAACACAGAGGATCATTCAAAGCAAATCCAGAATGAGGTTCTTCAGAAGCACTAATCAGGGGTAGGATATCAGAACATAATCAAGGTATTGTATGTAGGTATTTTAAAATAGGGAGAGAATATGGCAACCAGGGAACTTATAGCAACTCTTAAGGAGTTACAGTTTTCCATGGCTGAGATGGGAGACACTGTGCATACTGCAACAAAAGCCCTGGTGTTTCACAAAAGTGGATTTTATTGGAGAGTGGCAAAAAGAAAGCCATTGTTGCAATTATCGGCTAGAGTTTGAAAGAAAGCATGTGAGAGGCTCTGAGACCAAATGAAAAAAGGTTCTATGGTTAGATGAGACCAAAATATAGCTTTTGGGCCTCAAAAATAAGTGCTAAGTTTGGCGCAAGCCCCATGCTATGGGGATGCTTCTCTTTTGCAAAGAATTGGTAAAATTGCTGTGTTCAGATGTGAAAACTGGTAGAGACTTATCAAAATAAATTTATGGCTGCAATTGCTGCCTTTGCTGCTTCTGCCAAATATTAACAAAAGGGGTTGAAGACTTATGCAATCAATTTTACGTTATGGATTTGTTTGTGTTGACCAGTAGCAAAAATCTATTTTGATTCCAGGTTGTAACACAAGATCAGGAACATTCTGAGGGGGTGAATACTTTTGAGAACCATGGTAAATGTTTTTTAATGATTAACACAAGCTTTATTTTACAGGAATAGTTAAATTAAGTCGAAGTATATATTTTAACCTCAAATTCATTAGAAGGACAATATCAACCAACATTGCACATACACAGCCATTCCTTTCTGCTAAGATGCCATCTAACATTCTTTTTACTTATTGTTTTCAGTGCAATGTGACAAGCCTATCTTCAACTTTACGAGATAAAATTGCAGACGTTTGCAAACACATCAATTTCTAGACTCAGAACTCCATGCATCATCAGAAATGGCAGAATGGGGGCTTAGATGTAAAAAGGCCCTAATTGAAAAGTGCTCATAATGGAAATCAAGTCATCATCCATCACCTCTTTACTTCCCCTATAACCCTCCCTTCTGCCTGCCTTCCCCCACCACCAACTCCCTCCTTTCACATGTAATTGCTATTAAATTTACCATCAGTTAAATCAATGTAGACATTTCATCCCAATGAAGCCAGTTTTTCACTCCATCCACTGCCCATCCCTTGCAAGTCTGATCACTGCTCTCTTACACTCTCTGAACTCATAGCTTTGTCTAGCTTCTTTATGTTTAGGTAAACATATTGCAGAGACAGAGAATACTAAGAAACCAACTAGGAGACGCTGAATTGGGAACCTGAGTTGCCGCAGTCATCTCAAAGGAAACACAAGTAAGAACTTTCATTTTCTTTTTACATTTTTAAATGTTTCTTGAAGACATTTTAAGATACATTGCACAGGTTTTGGTGTCAAAACAGCAATGATAACAACAATGATATATGACAGTACTGACCGGTTATTTTTGTTGATTTTCTAAAAAAAAAAATGCACTCACACACACATATGTACAGTATGTATACATATGGTTTCCAGGATGATCTCCTGGGATTGTTACTAATCCAAACAGATCAAATTGACATATTTCATCTAACATTCTATCAGTAAAACATTTAGACCGCATGAAATCTGCAAGGTATATTTCTGGAGGGTATTTTTAACTAGCTCAAGTAAATCCATTGCACTTATGTTTCCCTTCTTCTATACTCCAAATGTATAGTCTCCACTCCAGACCAGATATTCTGATTCCAGTCTCCACTTTGACCTGGTATTCAGATCCCAGTCTCCACTCACACCAGATGTTCTTGTTCTTGGTAGCGCTACATTGATTATTAGTCTGTTTCTTTCTCTAAGTAATCAGTTTTTCTTTTATGTTATCTTCACGCATCACAGTAAGCAATATATATCCTGTATCCCCCTGCCCCTATATTTACACCTCTGTCTTTGCTTGGCCTTGATTTACCGACTCCAAGCCATTTGAGTAATAAGACTCCTGTTTCATAGCAGTTGGACTCTGTTCAGTTTTTTTGTGAGCAAAAGGGATCTGCAGGCTCTCTCACAGATTGAATTGACAAAGCTAAATGTGTACTGAAGTTACTTTAGTGGGTGTATACTGTAACTAATCCTCTGTGCACTAGCAGTACATTATAAAAGAAAGTGATTCTCAAAACCGATTTATATTTCCAGACATTTTTGGATTTGAGTATATTTGTGCTTATTCTGCTTAAAATTAGATTGCATTAATCAGTTTACGCAAGTTAACCTTTTGAATATTGTAGTGCAGACATTATTTGCAGCAATTCATTGCATTGTCTGAATGTGTTTAAAACAAAATAATAAATATATATACTGTACGTATACAGTTTCGGTAAAAATTAAGAGACCACTGCACCTTTTTATTTCCTTTCCAAAAAAGTTGAAAAGGGAAGTTTTGAGTGAGGAACAGAAGCGTTCAATTTGCAGGGGTCTCTTAATTTTAACCCTTCTGTTCCTCATTCACAACCTTCCTTTTCGACTTTTTTGGAAAGGAAAGAAAAAGGTGCAGTGGTCTCTTAATTTTTTCCGGAGCTGTATATACATTTACACATGTAATCTGTAGAGATTTCACCCTATGCTTCCTGAAGCACCTCCCACAAGTTGGATTGGCTTGATGGGCACCTCTTACGTACCATACGGTCAAGCTGCTCCCACAACAGCTCAGTAGTGTTGAGATCCAGTGACTGTGCTGGCCACTCTGTTATAGACAGAATACCAGCTGACTGCTTCTTCCCTAAATAGTTCTTGCATAGTTTGGAGCTGTGCTTTGGTCATTGTCCTGTTGTTGGAGGAAACTGGCTCCAATCTAGCGCTGTCCACAGGGTATGGCTTGGCGTTGCAAAATGAAGTGATAACCTTCCTTCTTCAAGATCCCTTTTACCCTGTACAAATCTCCCACTTTAGCACCACCAAAGCACCCCCACAGACCGTCACATTGCCTCCACCATCCTTGACAGATAGCATCAAGCACTCCTTCAGCATCTTTTTATTTGGTCTGTGTTTCATGAATGTTCTTCTTTGTCATCCAAACACATCAAAGTTAGATTTGTCTGTCCATAACACTCCATAACAAAGGTATTCTAACATATTTGCAAAAGGATTTTCTAATGATCAATTAGCCTTTTAAAACGATAAACTTAAATTAGCAAACACAACGTGGCATTGGAACACAGGACTGATGGTTGCTGATAATGGGCCTCTGTACGCCTATGTAGATATTCCATTAAAAATCCGCCGCTTACAGCTACAATAGTCGTTTACAACATTAACAATGTCTACACTGTAGTTCTGATCAATTTGATGTTATTTTAAAGGACAAAAAATGTCCTTTTGAATGGTAGAGTATATACATACACCGATCAACCATAACATTATGGCCACTGACAGGAGAAGTGAATAAAACTGATAAACTTGTTATCATGGCACCTGTTAGTGGGTGGGATATATTAGGCAGCAAGTGAACATTCTGTCCTCAAAGTTGATGTGTTAGAAGCAGGAAAAATGGCCAATCGTAAGGATCTGAGCAACTGTGACAAGGGCCAAATTGTGATGTCTAGACGACTGGATGAGAGCATCTCCAAAACTGCAGCCCTTGTGGGGTGTTCCCGGTCTGCAGTGGTCAGTACCTATCAAAAGTGGTCTAAGGAAGGAAAAATCGGTGAACCGGCGACTGGGTCATGGGCGGCCAAGGCTCATTGATGCATGTGGGGAGCGAAGGCTGGCCGGTATGGTCCGATCAAACAGACGAGCTACTGTAGCTAAAATAGCGGAAAACGTTAATGCTGGTACTGATAGAAAGGTGTCAGTGAGCATCAGAACTGGACCACAGAGCAATGGAAGAAGGTGGCCTGGTCTGATGAATCACGTTTTCTTTTACATCGCGTGGTTGGCCGGGTGTGTGTGTTGCTTACATGGAGAACACATGGCACCAGGATGCACTATGGGAAGAAGGCAAGCCGGTGGAGGCAGTGTGATGCTTTGGGCAATGTTCTGCTGGGAAACCTTGGGTCCTGCCATTCATGTGGATGTTACTTTGACACGTACCACCTTGTTACGAACCCTGTGGCTCTAGCAGTCTAGGGTGGATGGTACAGAGACCCGGAACATAAAATTCATGCAAATTAGTGTAGTGTAAATGAACAGTGAGAACAAACGACACAGACTACCAAAGCTACCGTCAAACATAAAACGTTTATTATAAACACAAAGGGGGAAGGGAAAAGGGGCTGAGCTGAACCCAAAAAATGAAATAATATAGTCAAAACACCCCTAAACTGAACTTGGCTGCCTCAAGAACCGCTTAGCTGACTACTAATCAATACAAAAATACAGTGGGTGGTCCGCTCAGTTCTAACAAGTGTTTTTAGACAAAATTTTCCTACGGGTTGTGTATGCCCAAGGGCGACTTGCTAAAAAAAAACTTTTCCCAGGGACACAGGGACAAACAAAAACACACAGGTTGAACAAGGACTAAACAGCACACAGCAAACAATTGACTAGACAACACCAAACAAAACACCACAGCAATATATACTCACATGAAACAGGACAAAGTGAGATGTATGTGCTAAACTAAGTGATTGTATGTATGTATGTATGTATGTATGTATGTATGTATGTATGTATGTATGTATGTATGTATGTATGTATGTATGTATGTATGTATGTATGTATGTATGAACAAAGTGTCTGTCTATCAAAAAGGGTATGTATCTCAAGAGTGTCTATGTCCATGAGGGGTAAACCAAAAGAGTCACTCTGGGAGAACCAACTGACTGGGTTTTTAAACCAGGGCTGTGTGATGTGATTGGATAATAAGAAAAAGGAACAGGTGGTGCAATTAGGAGGGGTGTCCACCGATTGGTCCACCTCAGCAGTCAGGCGTTGCACTCATGACTGCCAGGTGGGAAACACCAACAAGCACAATCAGGAACATAAGAGACACCTGGGGAAACGGCAGGAGGGGAACAACACAAACGCACATACAGGGTACCTGCATACGTAACACACCTACATAAGCATTGTTGCAGACCATGTGCATCCTTTCATGGCAACGGTATTCCCTGATGGCATTGGCCTCATTCAGCAGGATAATGCCCCCTGCCACAAAGCAAAAATGGTTCAGGAATAATTTGAGGAACACAACAACGAGTTCAAGGTGTTGACTTGGCCTCCAAATTCCCCAGATCTCATTCCAATCGAGCATCTGTGGGATGTGCTGGACAAACCGGTCCAATCCATGGAGGCCCCACCTTGCAACTTACAGGACTTAAAGGATCTGCTGCTAACGTCTAACGTGACAGATACCACAGCACACCTTCAGAGGTCTAGTGGAGTCCATGCCTCGACGGGTCAGGGCTGTCTTGACGGCCAAAAGGGGACCTACACAATATAATGCAGGCGGTGGTAGTGTTATGGCTGATCGGTGTATATAATACAGCTAAAAATCAGTGATACAACGCATAACCAAGTTGACATTAGGCAAAATGCTTTCTAAATTCCCCAAACTCTGCTTAACATCACATTAAGCAAAATATTCTTGCAGTGATTTTTTCTATGAAAATCTAGGGATGAGAAAGTGAATTTGTCATGTCCTCAGCCACTCAGCTGGAATCTTGCTTTGCAATTGACAACCCCGTTTCCAAAAAGTTGGGGCACTGCATAAAATGCAAATAAAAACAGAATGCAATGATGTGCAAATTATGAATATTTTGAATTTGATGCCAGCAACACATTTCAAAAAAGCGTTTGGGAACTGAGGAGACCAATTGCTGTAGTTTTGAAAGTGAATGTATTCCCATTCTTGCTTGATATAGGATTTAAGCCACTCAACAGTCCGGGGTCTCCTTTGTCATATTTTTCGTTTCAATGTTTTCAATGGATGACAGGTCTGGACTGCAGGCAGGCCAGTTTAGTACCCGGACTCTTTTACTACAGAGCCATGGTGTTGTAATACGTGCAGAATTTGGTTTGGCTTTGTCTCGCTGAAATAAGTAAGGCCTTCCCTGAAAAAGATGTCTGGATGGCAGCATATGTTGTTCCAAAACCTGTATATATTGTTCAGCATTAATGGTGCCTTCACAGATGTGCAAGTCACCCATGCCATGTGCACTAAAGCACCTCCATACCATAATGGATGCTGGCTTTTGAACTGTGGGCTGATAACAAGATGGATAGTCCTTCTCCTCTTTAGTCCAGAGGATGTGGCGTCCATTATTCCCAAAAATAATTTCAAATTTTGATTTGTCAGACCACAGGACAGTTTTCCACTTCGCCTCAGTCCATCTTAAATGAGCGTGGGCCCAGAGAAGGTGGTGGCCTTTCTGGATCTTCTTTATATCTAGTTTCTTCTTTGCACGGTAGAGTTTTATCTTGCATTTGTGAATACAGCAACATACCGTGTTCACAGACAATGGTTTTCTGAAGTGTTCCTGAGCCCATGCAGTGACGTCCACTACAGAATAGTGCCTGTTTTTAATGCAGTACCGTCTGAGGGCCTGAAGATCACGGCCATCCAATATTGGTTTTCAGCTTTGTCCTTTGTGTACAGAGATGTCTTCGGATTCTCTGAATCTTTTAATGCTATTATGTACCATAGATGATGAGATCCCCAAACTTTTTGCAACAGCAACCCCAACTTTTTTGGAAATGGGGTTGTAATTCTCTAACTGTTTCACCAGGCACATTTATTTATACTGATGCATTGTGATATAAAATTATTTGGCAGAAAATGTAGGCCATAAAAAAGCATTCAGTTCACTTTCACTCAGTACTGTTAATTTTGCACAAACCGAGAGCAACACCTGTCAAACTCTGCAGTAACTCCTTTAAAATGTGTCTCATGCTACTCAAGAAGGCAGTGTCTTTAATGTGTGATTTCTGCAAATTAATACTACAAAGTAATCTTTAGTAAAATATATGGCACTGTAAAAAGGGCTTATGTCCCTATTGTGTATTTTTACTGTACTACAGTAGAATATACACAAACTCATCCTGGGGAGCTGATCTGGCCAGTGAGAGAGGGAGTGAGTTTGTGTTTTCCTGTAAAAGCCTTGTTAGAGGTAGTAGGAGTCTAATATATGTCATACTCACTGACAATGATGGCAATAGGCCAAGAGTTAACAACATAGAGGTACATCAGTTAATTACAACTTGGGTTTTTAATCTTAGAGACTCCTCCTCCAACAACTAAAGGCCATTCGCAGTCCTCAGACTATGAAGCTGTCTCATGTTTGATCCTGCATTCATCAGAGAGATATTTTTGGTTAGTGGGACCTAGCTGAGATTCTTTTAGCAAATGTTATATTTGAATCCTAAGAGAACACTACAGAATTCTCCTTGCCTCAGAATAGTTATTATTTCATTTTGATGATCATACACAACTTCAAATTAATTCAAATCATGTCCAAATTAATGTTGCTTTTACAATTGTTGGTTCATTGACATTGATTTTACCCAGCAGTGAGTGAGGAAGCATGGAAAGAGAGAGCGCTAATGGTGACTACAGTGCTTATTGTCTATGTTTTTGCTGTCACAGCAGGAAGTTCGGATATTTTCATTAATAATATAACAGGATTGATGCAAGATATGTAGTTATAGGTAGTTACGTATTTGGTGTTTAATGTTAATGAGGCTTGTGTAGGTTTAGTAAATTGTCAGTTCTGTTCCTGTGCTGTTCCATCCAATGTCACAGACACAGCGCACTTCAGAATTATCGTCACCTTGGGTAAATACGAACAAAAAAGTCTGTGAAAAGAAATAACACTTTTATTTACCAGCTTAACCCTACATTCAAAATAACTTTTTTTAATATCACTTTTACTTGAGCAAAAATTGTTCAAAAAAAATACATCATTAAGAAATAATTATCTTATTAAAAAACATGCATCCCAAAATTATTGGCACACTTGCATTTAAAACGTTGTGCACCCTCCCTCTGCCAAGATAACAGCTCTGAGTCATCTACTATAATGTTTGATGAGGTGGGAGAATGCATAGGAAGGGATTTGAGGCCACTCCTCCTTACTGAAACTCCCCAGATCCTTCAAAGTCCTACGTTTTTGCTTGTAGTCTCCTGGTCCACTCACCCCACAGGTTTTCAATGGGATTTGGGTTAAGTGAAGGTGGTGACCATTGCAAAAGCTTGATTCTATAGTTGGAGGAATGCCATGTATTCTAACCAGGTTCCCAGGGCCTTTGGCATTAAAACAGCACCACAAGATCACCGATCCACCACCGTACTTCACAGTGGGGATTCAGTCCTTTTCTAAATGACCCTGGCTCTTTTTACACCAAACCCACCTCTGGTGTTTGTTACCAAAAAGGAAAACATTTTACTCTCATCAGACGATAGAACCTGGTTCCACTCAAAATTCCGATGACATTTAGCAAACTCCAAGGGGCTAACGTTAGTGGCTTTCTTCTGGTAACCCTTCCAAATGATTTGTTGGCATGGAAGTGGTGTTTGATGTATGACTAATGGCATTTAGCCTGTATGTCACCGCATATGTATTCCTCAGTAAAACAGGTTGCCATGGATGACCACTTAAGAGTTCAGAAAAACGTATGAAAATGTATGAAAATCTTAGACATACATCAATTACATTTATTCCTTAGATTTTTGAGGGTGCCAATAATTGTGGCATGCATATTTTCAAATACAATAATTATTTATTCATTTTTATTGTTTTATTTTAACAATTTTCACAAAATTAAATGTTAGATGCATATGATATTCTGTGTGTAAATCAAGCTAATAAACACAAAGAAATTTCTCATAGCCGTATTCGTTCATATTTACCTAGGGTGACAATAATTCTGGATGGCACTGTACATTTTGCTGTTTGGTTCTGCAATGGCAATAAAATCGTTTAGATAGAACACAGTTCTTAGAATTTAGAAAAGTAATTTAGACACCTAATATGCTAGCTGGCACCTGCATTCGTAGATGGTCCAACTGGTGTAAAAGATACATAACTCATAAAACTACTTCAAATGTCTCTTTAGTGGTGTGGAGGCAAAAATAGACCAGCAGTCCTCCAATTAAGCTGGAGAGTAAGAGAGAGAAAAGGGTCCAGTCAGAGAAGGAGAAAGGAGTGGTCAAAGAAAGATATACAGGAAAGATAGGACGGGTAATCATTTAATCTTTGATAGGAATTCTTCGAGTTAAGTCCAATCAACTCAATTCCCCTGGGATGCATAACATCCCCCTTCTGTTGCAGACACACAAACACACACACACACACACATACACACGTACACACACACATACACACACATGCACACGTAAACACACATACACACATACACACCTACACATTGCAAGCTCCCTTGCCCTAAAGGCCATTCGCCTTTAGGGCAAGGGAATTGCATGCTCCCTTGCCCTAAACTTAACCCTAAACCTAACCCTAACCCTAACCCTTACCCTAACCATAACCTTAACCTAACCCTAATCTAACCCTAAACCTAACCTTAACCTCAATAAAGTAACATTTATGCCTACACTTTACCTAGATGTAACGCCTAACCTTAACCCTAAACTTAACCAACAATGCCTGGACCTTAAAGAAACCCCAATTCTAACTCTAAAATCAATTGTAAGTTTGACCCTAAACCTAAACCCTGAGCCGGAAAGTGACTTTTGCCTCACGGGGACCGGCAAAAGGTCCCAATGAGGACAATTTTTTCTGGTTTTACTATACTCATTGGGACATTTGGTCCCCATGAGTTCAGTAAGACCTAACCCACATACGTACACCCACCCACACACACACACACACACACACACACACACACACACACACACACACACACACACACACACACACACACACACACACACACACACACACACACACACACACACACACGGCATCAGCAGGAGTCCCAGGGAGCGGCTGTGTTCTTTGGTGGGGTCTGCTGAGGGTAGCGGAAGGCGGGGAAGACTGCTGCCTATTGCAGACCCAACTGAAATATATTTAAATATACTTAAAATAATCTCAAATGTAACCACAACAAAAACATTTCATGTATTCAATGTCAACTGTAAACAAATATGTTATTAGCATTTAAGTATATTAAATACATTTAAAATGAACAGTACAAAAAAGTGCAAAGTAGGTAGCTGCAAAAAAGTGTCTCAAGATAGATCTGTTAAATGTAGTTAATATACTTCTATGCATATTTAACACTAATATAGCAGATATTAAATACAATGCATAATTAAAACAGGCTTGTTTGTGTTATATTTTAATATGATAATTTTCGCGTAATAGTGGTAAACGCAGTGAGAAGAAAAAACAACCCTCCACCCTGGTACTGAAACCCAGACATGAACATGTTTACTTGGCATATCCACGCGAGACGCCGTTACGAGTCTACTGCCTCCTCCTCCTCTCTCTGTTCATATTGCCTGGAAGAAACAGAGCAGTCAGAGAAACGGAAATAAAAGAGCAACAAGCTCATTCTAGCTCAGAGTATCTGCATTGACCCCTCCCTACATCGTTCTCACTCCCTCTCTCGCTCATTCCCCCTCTCTACATCTCCCTCCTCCTGGAGTCATTTTGATGGAGTGTCTATTCATTTCTTGGACACTCAGCAACAGCCTCTCCCACACGCACATGCACCCCGTGCACATTTACTCTCTCAGTGTCTGGTGTGAGTGCACGAAAGAAACCCTGCCTATGGCTGCTGATAGCCTGGATGTTTTTTAATCGTTCATTGTGAGGTAAGTGGTCACCACAGACTTCACCCATTTGTGTTAGAGACCACAGAAGACTGTATTATTTGGAGGAGATGATGAATATTTTATTGTTTGACTGATGTTATAGGCCGAGGGGGACTTGCTGTGTATGGATATTAAACATTATAATTACTATCAGCTTTTGCAATTGTTTAATTTAACTTATCCCATTTTAACTTCAGTCTGTGTGATTTTAAGCATGTATTCTCTGTCATTTCGACTGTGTCATGTGCTAAGTATCTATACATTATAATGGCCATGGGTTGATTGACCACATTGAGCATAAAAGTTACTTCAAATTTGCAAGGCATTTATGAACGGGATTAGTAACATATCATAGAATTGCACACAAAACTTTTTTGCAGTTCGTAACATAGAGGTGACATTGTGCAGAACTTGATGACATAGTATACAAAAAATAGGGACCCGTTTTGTCTTGTGTGCACCACTTTTACAGCTAGTGGCTGAAATTAAACCAAAACTAAACAATGCATCTTTAACTTGACTTCAGCATGTCATATTTGACACTATAGCACCAGATATGTCCATGGCTTACTAGAGTAGTACTTTTATGCAAAGAGTTAGTGATTATAATAAAGAATAGTAATCATTGTTAAAGGTTTTTAAAAAAAGTAAGAATACATCTGGTGGCACTCTAAAAGGGCCTTTCAAACACATTTATATGTTAATCATATGAATTGATGTTCACCGTCATGATTGAGATTATAGCTCATGTGGTGCAGCAATAAAGTCACTGCTTTGCAGTAGAGTTGTGTTACTAAATCCTAATTGCGGTATTCTGACAGTGACTGAAGGTCCAGCAGAGGAAAATACAATTGGGCTCAGCACTGTCCAGGTAAGTAGGTGGAAAGACTGGGTTGCCTTACTGTGTCACACCCTGGCAACTACTTGTGGTGGGTCGGGCGCCTGCAAGCTTAGTTGTGGTTTTAGGTTTAAGAAAGCACGTCCTCCAAGTGTGTAGGTTCTGGCAGAGGCCTGGTTTTGGGAGCTGTGCAAAAAGAGCAAAATGACTTGGCCAAATGTGTAGAAGAGGACACTTCTCAAAACTGTTCTGTGCCCCACTGGGTGTAGCTGCAATGAATCAAGGCCTTAATCACGAATTTGGTGGCGGGGGAAAAAACAGGGTTAAAAATAAATGTAAAGATTTTGGTTAATGCACATGGAGGACAATTATTTTGACCTGTGAACAGGGCTGGCCCGCCAACACTCCTCTCTGAGAATTATAACTATTACGTTTTCAGGGAGTGGAGCCATCAGAGATACTCAAATTGAAATTGCTGTTGGGCATGAAGCGCTGTTTTTCTTGGTCTCTCAATCACTGACAGTCACCCAATTAGTAATGTCAGCTAAGCCAGCTATCTAAACGTGTGGTAATCATGACCACGTATATACATTGCAAGCAGGGCACATGCTCAGGGCCTCTGACCTCGAGGGGGCCCTCATTGATTTTATAAGACAGTTCATTCATTCTCACTCAGATGCTTAACATGATATGTTAAAGCAGAATGTGCTGAGTGTCAGAAAATGCACTCTAAATCTGCAACTATTGTCTTTACACCATTATGTACATCGTATGAATATATCATATTTTGACCTTTTTATCTCCGCCCCCACTATAACGTTTTCTCCGCCCCATTTTCTTCTCCAACCCAATGAAAAAAATGTAAATGTAACATTCTCACAGCCTTCAAGGAAGGGGCCACTAAAATGCTTTGCCACAGGGTGGGTGGGGGGGGGGGGTCCTGCAAATAGATCTCACCTACGACCTCCCAAAAATGCTAGGGCTGGACCGTTGTGCACGTTTGGCCGTGGGCTTGTCTGTCTACAAGGGGCTATGGTTCCTGAACAGCTGCTGAGCTTGTTTGGCTGGGAAGTGAACATTAAACAGTGTGATTGACAGGTTATTGGTCTCCAGGCTGAATCAATGTCTGAGAAGCTGCTGACTGCAACAGCAATGTTATATCTAGATGAGAGAGCACATATATTGTAACATATTATACTCACACGGTACTGAACAGGACTGTATGTCCCACAGCACAAAAACTGAGAATCCGACAGAAGAGAATGTGTGCGTAATCCAATGAAACCAACATGTAACTGCACAGTGTCCCTGGGGTCGTTAAGCTGGGCTGACTAGAAATCCATATCAATTCACCAGTCACCCTGAGCGGTGTCTTGGGAGTGACTCCCTGAATGTGATTCAGCTCTGTCACGTCAGGGTCCTGAGGTCTTTCAGGCATCAGTTCTTCACACAGAGTCCTCACAGGAGTATGTGTGTCGTCAGGCTGACGACACATACAGACACAGACCTTCTTCATGCTCTGCTTCATTCTGCTGAGGCACACCTCTGTCGGCCTGGGTGTTGACTGTGTCCTGTGGTTGTGTGTCTTCCTCCACCCACCTCCAGTTCAGCACGCTGGTCCTTTCTCTCCCCATTGTGATCCGTTATAAATGGAGCATACGACAGATGCCTCTATTTTACACAGGGTTTTGGTTGATGGGACAGACATCAGCATCTTGTCGGCAACACTAAAATATATCAGTTTCAAAATAAAAGTATCTGTATTTATTCATGATTTGATTTTTTTCAAATTGCGTAGACATTAATAATGATCCATATTTGTACATTTTGAAGGAAAACATCCATGATCCATGGTAAAAAAAAAATGCTCCTCCAGTGCTCCAATGCAATGCACTCTACATGAAATAGATATTGATACTGTAGAGAACAATGTTAACACACTGTCTCAGCTAGAGTGGGGTTGGGAGTATTCGGTAGGATCTCCACTAACAAAATATGCTTGCATTATAAGAGGGATTGTGTTATACGGAGTGTTGCTGGCTTTTAAGCCGCCTCGTTCAGCAATAAAATACAGTGCAGACCCATAAATTAAATATTGTAGTGAAGAGAAAAGAGAAAATAAAAATTCTAGGCACCAAAGTAAAAGTGTGGTTGTGATTACTGAGTAGGTTCGTAAAATCTATTTGCAGTGTTATTTTATGCATAACCGAATAACACAGGGTGGGGCTGGGTTTTGCTCCACCCATTCTACTGCCCTGCTTCTTTTGCAATCAGCAATTACAGTCTTTTTTGTGAGAGCATTATACCAAATGTTCTAAAAAGTAGTTGTGGTGGTTTATTTTGCTTGTTCTCTAAAGCCGTCTTATTAGAAAGCTGTAGGCTTTTTCAAAGTTATGTACAACACCATATTTTACAGAACTTATTGGTGAGGTGATGACATAGTTGAAAGAAGATTTGGTTTTAAGCTTGAAGAATACATCAAATCTGATAAAATTAAGTAATATTTTAACCATGTAATGATATTTCATTAGAAATATGAAATTAATAAATATAGAAGATCTAAATGATAGATATACATTTTTCTTTATTTAGAAATGTATACATTTTTCTAGGTTACTTAGTAACTAAATTCTACAAACATACTGAGAATTTCAAACCCTACTAGCTTAGATAGGTTATAAATGTTTTCTTATATAATCAAATATCTTTCTTATACGAAATGTTGAAATGTTTTAAATTGAGGATGTTGGAAGGTGTGGATGAAAAGCCAGCAACAGTCTGTATGACACAGTCCTGCTTACAATGTAAATATATATTTTGTTAGTGGAGACCCTGCTGAGCACTCCAAACCCACTATACATGAGACAGGTTGTAAACTTTGTTTCAGTACAATCCAATATGTGTCCCATATCCCAAAAAAACTGTAACAGTTCTACTGAGGTTGGAATAAAAAGACAGCAACACTTCCTATTTTTAAACTAATCTGTTTTTGTAGATAGGACCCTGGTTTTATGGACACACAATCAAAAGTTTGTCCTGAAGACTGTAGTTTGTGCAATAAAACAAAATACATTAAGAGATTTCCTAAACATTACAGATCAAAATTGCATAATTGAACAGTAAATTAAGAAACAATTATAAAATTAAAATAATAATTCAATATTTCTCTATATTTTCACCAGCATAATATTATGTTTGCAACACTTAAGCTCCAACGTGCTCTCTACGTGCTCCTCATAATATTCTCACATAATGTAGTATTTGTCTTTAGTTGTTATTTTCCTCTAATGTTTTTATCCTCGTTTTTTACTTGCATACACATATATACATTTAACACAATTCATTATGCTAAGCTGCAAAAAATACTGAGCTTTGAGGAATATTCATACCTTGTAACCGCAGACTCTTATTTTGAAGGCAAAATCTGAAACCAATAATTCTTTGGATGCTACCATGATGCTAATAGAAAGCATCGTGGTAGCATCAATGTGGGTGTCTTATTGCAGCTTATTGTGTGTTGTTGATGATGTTACGCTCAGAATCAAGAGCACAATGTGTCAGTGGAACTCCATGTTTTCATTGGCAGTGATGTAGGCAATCTCTCATCACAGAGCACACAATGAATAATGCTGAACAACAGCAAGTTGTTGTATATGGGCTTTGCAGTGTTAAATGTCATAAATGAATTAATAACCTCTTTAGTGGCTGTTGATCCAGTTATTTTGAAAGATATTTTGTTGAACGTCACCATCAACACCATCACCAATGCCACCGTTGACACCAACCTCTTGGTAATCCCCACTACCAGTGTCCCCCCCATCAGACTGTGAGGACGGCCACACCTTCAGCTACGGGTCCAAACACTCCATCCTCAGCCACAGAGGGAAGAGCAGCTGGAAGAAGAGGAAGAGGGAGGAAGAGAAGCAGAGAGAAAGGTAACCAGGTGGTGGGTGGTTTGAAAGGCAGGGGACATGTTGTATCTCTGGTGAAGTTCACATCCATTCCTGGCTTGAATTTATACTGCATCCATGATGTCCTTAATGGAACAACAACACTCAAGCATCTCTGCCCCAGTGAGTCGTGAATACTTTATCCGGAACAATCTCACATCAAGCTGGGAAAGAAATCAGTTAAACTAACGTGGTCAGTGTGACATCTGTCTGCACGGCATTGCGGTCTCCTCTGTTCTGCAGCTGGGCCCCAGAACGATCCAGCACTGGCAGTGGGGCGAAGAAGCGTGCTTCGTTGGGGCTGAACGAAGGAGTGAGCATGCGCTGCTCCACCCTCCTGTGTATCCTGACGGGGGTTCTGCTGTACCTGGTGTTGGGGGCCGTGGTATTCCAGGCCCTGGAGGCTCCCCGCGAGGAGGGCCAGCATCTACGGCTGCAGGACAGGCGCCGAGCTTTCTTGGAGAACTACACCTGCGTCAGCCCAGACAACCTACAGGCCCTCATAGAGGTAGACCACACACAGCTACCAAACACCAGATATCAAGTTAACATGACGGGATCATTGTTGCCAAAAATGTGTAATGTTTACACACCAGTACTTTTGTGAAACAGGGACAAATAAACAGACTTTATTTATTTATTTATTTGGCTTTGAGGTAGTCGTTCCCCCTCACTTTAACTCACATCCTGACTTGACTGTCACCATCCCAGGAGGTAGCAGAGGCTGTGGGTGCCGGCGTTGATCCAAACAGCAACACGTCCACCTTCAACAGCCAATGGGACCTGGCTAGTGCCTTCTTCTTCTCTGGGACCATCGTCACCACCATTGGTAAGTCAGCAGTCTTTCCTCCATTGTGACAAACTGACTCTACCTCACAGTCAACTAACAGTGCTTGCACTTTACAACATATCACCTCAGGTTTTGGGAACATCTCCCCAAAGACGGAAGGGGGGCAGCTGTTCTGTATCTTCTATGCCCTGGTGGGGATCCCTCTGTTTGGTATCCTGCTGGCTGGAGTTGGAGACCACCTGGGAACCGGTCTGAGGAAAGCCATCCTCAAAATAGAGTTCCTCTTATCGGTAAGACGCTCAGCAACAACTGTTGGGCTACAGGTGTTCCTTCTGTCTGTCTGTCAGTATTTCAATCCCTCAATTTCTTTCTTTTTTATGTGTTCCTCTCACCCTCAGAAATGGAAGGTGAGTCCTACTATCGTTCGAGTCATCTCAGCCGTCCTCTCCATCCTGTTGGGGGTAGCACTCTTTGTTGCCGTGCCAACTCTGGTGTTTCAGGAGGTGGAGAAGTGGAGTCTCCTGGAGGCATCCTACTTCGTCGTCATCACCCTCACCACTGTTGGTTTTGGGGACTATGTTGCAGGTACTTTCACCACCGTGGGTTTTGGGGACTATGTTGCAGGTACTTTCACCACTGTGGGTTTTGGGGACTATGTTGCAGGTACTTTCACCACCGTGGGTTTTGGGGACTATGTTGCAGGTACTTTCACCACCGTGGGTTTTGGGGACTATGTTGCAGGTACTTTCACCACCGTGGGTTTTGGGGACTATGTTGCAGGTACTTTCACCACCGTGGGTTTTGGGGACTATGTTGCAGGTACTTTCACCACCGTGGGTTTTGGGGGCTATGTAGCAGGTACTTTCACCACTGCATTTGACATTTTATGAAAGAATCTCAAATGAAAAAATCTCTGAAGGTCAAAATTATCGTCTCATTGTCAGGATCAATGATATACATGAACCTTGGATCAGGGGTTCACAACATTTTTCCCTATGGCCCCTTCTTTCACATTTGAATGGCCAGTACACAGTATCAGCGGTTAGTAGATGGTTATTTAAAATGTTACTGACAGTCAGTAGATAATTAGTAGAGCATCTACAGACACACTTTTGGGACTGCTACCCACAATTCATGTTCATGGATAAAGCATTTTGTCAACAAATGAATTATTAAGCACTCAGTGAGTGAAATTGGCCGAGTTTGCCCATGGCTAGAACCAAAATGTGATGTTAAGGGTAGTTGGATTGGAAACAGCTGTAGACCCAACAGCTGCTCCATTGTCTACACCTGTGAACCAATTTATATCCCCGCCCTCTTGCATCTGTCCGTCAGGTGATAGTGGAGATGGTGGCAAAGACCACTGGTACAAGCCATTGGTGTGGTTCTGGATCCTGTTAGGCCTGGCATACTTTGCTTCCATCTTGTCCATGATCGCAAACTGGCTTCGGGTCCTGTCCAAAAAGACCAGGGCTGAGGTGGGTGCTAAAAATGTTCAGGTCCAGAATAGGAGAAAACCACCTTAAAGCATACAGAAACTAAACAGTCCACTGAGTAAATATTCAACTAAACAGTCCATTCTCTTCCTCTCCTATCAACTGTAAAGTGGGTTGTGACTTTGTTAAAGGCACTTCAAATTATTGCTGATTTTGATCTCTTCCTTCACTCTCATTCAAGATGGAAGAGCTCAGAGCCCGCACCACTGACTGGGGTCAGAACATTCAGAACATGTCTGTGGACTTCCGCATACCAGACGACCCTTTCAAACGGCGCCGGCGGAAGCATCGCCATGGCCCACGCAGCCATGGGGCGAGCCGGGTGTCTGGGACCAGGGCTCCAGGAGAGGTGGGCCAGGGGACGGAGAATGTCCAGAGAAACGGCCAGTCCGAGACCGGGTCCTCCTCATACTCTTACTCTTCTAACGAGTCCGGGTCCGCGTCTGAGACGGAGTCAGAGGTCACGCAGTCCGAGCAGGTAGCGGAGGGGAAAGAGAGAGATATGGATAAGGAGAAGGCCTTTCCAGACGCCCTGTATTCCCAGCCTCTGGACTACTTTGGGGAGAACCTGGCATATATTGATGAGTCCTCAGATGCAGTGAGTGGAAAATTACATCTGGATCCACTGCTGGATCCCACGCAGCCAGGCTCACGGAGGCCCAAGAGGAGGCGTCCCAGGAGACAACCCCCAGAGAAGAGCACCAAAATCAGCCCTACCAAGCCCCAGAAAAAGGAGCCCAATGGAGACATCCAACCCCCCGAAAATCCCCCGCCCCCTCCTCCGACAGATGGATGAAGCGAATGATCCAGTGTCAATTTGCAGGTCAACTACAAGAACAGGATACTGGCAGCAGCACAATTCTCCCCTTAGGAGAGCTAAAAGATCTGACTAACCAGTTGATTTTGTTTTTTAGCGCATGTTAATAATGTGTAAACATTGTGAAAAGTATAAAACTCTCAAAGTAGACACTGACTGTTCATTTTAAGGGTGACACAAAAGCGAGAAGAACTTAATCGGATTTTAGCTAGCATAAGCTAAAGTTCATAATGGCTGACAATTCATCCATGGATTACAGGAACCATCTAATATCATGTGGTTAAAAAGCAAAGTTTTAATGTAATAAGAAAGGGACTTTGTAACTCAAACTAAACCATATCCACACACTAACCTGAGGTTGCCTTAGGAGGGTTTTAATGGGGACCCTCTCATCTATGTTTGTTTAAGGAGTGAGCGCTCCTTGCTGGGCAGCCTTGGAATTGCACAGCCCTGTTTTCTGTCGATAGACTCAGCTGGGAATCACACCAACATAAAGGACTTCTTACTGAATCAATCTCTTGTTTACATACATCAATAATTCTCATTATGAATTTTCCCAATTTTCTGGAGCCCAAACTTTAGAGAGCAAAGCTTTGGCCAACAGTAAGAAAGTTCTGATTCAAGGCACAAGTGAACCTTCTGTCTGTCAGTAAACATGACCCAGCATAGGTATTATGATGGTGACTTCCTCACTGTGGGCACTCTGTACAGCATATGCTATTATACACATTGTTTTGAGTATTATTCATTAAATGCATTGCACAGAACTGTCAAGGTATAATAAACATTTGTTTTTAATGAAATCAGAATTCTATTTTGTATGTGTACGCTCCAAGTGAGATTTTCCAGCATTTACATTTTTTTCAAAGGAACGGAAAGATGGAAAAACAACCTTCATGGTGATTTGTTTTATTTGATAGGTTTTAATAGATTTAATTAATTGAAATATTATTAAGAATTATATTGCAATTTTTTGTCTTTTCTCTGTTCTTTAATTTAGTTCAGCAGTTCACTTTCTATGTAAAAAAAAATGTCTTATCAACCAATGTTGCAACTATTTGCAATGAATGCGATCCTCTATATAACTCAGCAGTGGTGAGGACGGCAGGTCTTACCAGGGGAGAAGGGGCCTAGGAGACGCTCAGCAGCAGGGTCAAGATAGCCTAGATGAGGTTTAGGTCCATATTCACTCAGAGGGTAAGAGAAGGTGGAAATAGTTGTGTGAGATAAAGGATATATTTCACACAGACACACAGGGAGGGACGAGTACCAATGGGATTAAGATTAATGTCAACATCTTGCACCTAACTCAATCCTTTTGGATATTACTGCTGTAACCTCACCTATCCATTCAATCAGTCATTCAGGATAGCCTATTTTAGGATGCATAGCCCCAAACGGAAAGGTTGTGACAGTTGAAAGATATTACATAAAATGAAAACAATGACAACAGTGTATAGGAAAAGGGATATACAGTTAGTAAAGTTGGACATTTAGGAGTATGAACTTGGCAAAGCTCTCCTTCCAAGTCATGAAAATATTATACCTCCGCAAATAAATAAGCACCTTTTTTAAGGTACTTTTTATAAAAATATAAAGTATGTCTTTTCAATACAAAATTATAATCAACTCATTATAGCTCTGCCTGGAAAATTAGAAAAAGGAAAACAATTAAGGAAGACATGACAGAAACAGTAAGTCTGTCCCCAAATAAAAACTATAAATGGATTAAAATATGTGTTAGTAAAAATAGGAAATGTATCAGTTTCACTTGTGGTTAAAAGATTGGACAAATCTGTGGAATTAAAATCATATCAGTTGGAAACAGATATAAAACCATATATATATATATATATAAAATATATATAAAACCCTGTTTCCAAAAAAGTTGGGATGCTGCATAAACTGCAAATAAAAACAGAATGCAAAAATGTGAAAACTATTTCATTCCTATATTTAATTGAAAATAGTACAAAGACAACATATCAAAAGTTGAATTTTATTGTTTTTGGAAAAATAAATGGCCATTATTAATTTGATTCCAACAACATGTTTCAAAAAAGTTGAGACAGGGGCATGTTTACCACCATGTTGCGCCATCTCTTCTTTTAACAATACTCAGTAAGCGTTTGAGAACTGAGGAGACCAATTGCTCTAGCTGTGAAAGTGAAATGTTTTCCCATTCTTGCTTGATATTGGATTTCAGCTGCTCAACAGTTCAGGGTCTCCTTTGTTGTACTTTTCGTTTCATAATGTGCCAAATGTTTTCAATGGGTGACAGGTCTGGACTGCAGCCAGGCCAGTTTAGCACCTGGACTCTTTTACTACGGAGCCATGCTGTTGTTATAAAAGACATCTGGGTGGCAGCATATGTCGCTCCAAAACCTATATATATTGTTCAGCATTAATGGTGCCATCACAGATGTGCAAGTCACCCATGCCAAGTGCCCTAATGCACCCCCATACCATCACGGATGCTGGCTTTTGAACAGTGCACTGATAATAAGCCGGATGGTCCCTCTCCTCTTTAGCCCAGAGGATGCAGCATCCATGACCCCAAAAAGATTTTCCCATTTTTATTTGTCAGACCACAGGACAGTTTTCCACTTCGCCTCAGTCCATCTTAAATGAGCTCGGCCCCAGAGAAGTGCAACAATTTTATTCTTAAATTGTTGCACTATTTGCCCACGCAGACTTTCATGGAGTAGTGAACCCCTCCCCATCTTTACTTCTGAAAGACTCATCCCCTCTAGGATGCTCTTTTTAAACCAAATCATGTTACTGACATATTGCCAAATAATATAATTAGCTGGGAGATGTTCCACCAGGTTTTTTTTTTTTTGCATTACACAATTTTTCCAGTTATTTATCCCAGCTTTTTTAAAGTGTTTCTGCCATCAAATTCAAAGTGGGCATTTATTTTTCAAGAAACAATAACATTTCTCAGTTTCAACATTTAATATGTTTTCTTTGTACTATTTCCTATTAAATAAAGGGTTTAAATGATTTGCACATAATTGCATTCTGTTTTATTTCCATTTTACATAGTGTCCCAACTTTTTGGAAACGGGGTTGTATATATAGTGGATATAAAAAGTCTACATTTTGGAGGGACGGCCAGTTCTTGGTAATGTCTCTGTTGTGCCATATTTTCTCCACTTGATGATGACTGTCTTCACTGTGTTCCATGGTATATCTAATGCTTTGGAAATTCTTTTGTATCCTTCTCCTGACTGATATCTTTCAACAATGAGATCCCTCTGATGCTTTGGAAGCTCTCTGCGGACCATGGCTTTGCTCTGAGAATCAACTAAGAAAATGTCAGGAAAATCCTACTAGAACAGCTGAACTTTATGTGTGATTAATCAGAGTCACTTTAAATGATGGCAGATGTGTAATGACTTCTATTTAACTAGAGTTTGAATGTGATTGGTTAATTCTGAACACAGCCACATCCCCAGTTTTAAGAGGGTGTGCACACTTATGCAACCAGGTTATTGTACGTTTTTTATTTTTCATTTTTCCCCCTCGAAGATTTCAGTTTGTTTTTCAAATGAATTGTTCACATTATAGGTCACATTAAAAGTGGAAAAAGTTCTGTCATGATTTATCTTTGTCTCATTCTTTTACATCACAAAAATCTGGCATTGTAACAGGGGTGTTTAGACTTTTTATATCCACTGTATATCAACAAAAGACACATCAATCCATGGATTCCAATTTACGTTAGTATATAAAATATCAAAAAAAATAAAGCTTTATATATAGGGCATTAAAGTCTGACTTGCGAAAGCTTTGCCACATAGAATCAGAAGCAATAGATCACCTCTTCTGGTACTGCCCATTTGCTGCTAGATTCTGGCATGTCCCGTAACATAATATCAGTTTCCAAACAGATCTGCAATCTGGACTATTGGGCTACTCGAGAAAGCAAAATCAGTCAATAGGAAATATTATTATACTCCAAAGTAAAGTTTTTATTTTTAGGTGAATATCTAAGGAAAAGTTCCAAATAGATAGGTTTAAAGAATTGTAAGGCAAATGGAGACATACAAAAGGAAATTATACATTAAAACTATATGGACAAAGTTTTATTAGTCTGTGGATAGCAGGTAGGTTTGGTTTCTTATAGAGGAAGTTGTACGTACACTACTATTCAAATGTTTTGGGTTACTTAGAAATTTCCTTGTCTTAGAAAGAAAAACTAACTTTTTGTCCATTAAAATAACATAAAATTTATCAAAAATACAGCATAGACACTGTTAATGTTGTAAATGACTATTGTAGCTGGAAATTGATGATTTTTAATGTAATATCTACATAGGCGTACAGAGGCCCATTATTAGCAACCAGCAGTCCTGTGTTCCAATGGCTCGTTGTGTTTGCTAGTCCATGTTTATCATTTTAAAATTATTTTACAATTATGTTAGCACTGCTGAATACTGTTGCTGATTAAAGAAGCAATAAAACTTTTTTTAGACTAGTCAGTATCTTCAGCATCAGTGTTTGTGGGTTCAATTACAGGCTCAAGACGCCCAGAAACAAATAAATTTCTTCTGAAACTCATCAGTCTCTTCTTGTTCTGAGAAATGAAGGCTATTCCACGCAAGAAATTGCCAAGAAACAGAAGATCTCGTACAACGCTGTTTACTATTCCCTTCACAGAATAGTGCAAACTGGCTCTAGCCAGAATAGAAAGCGGAGTGGGAGGCCCTGGTGCACAACTGAGCAAGAGGACAAACACAACAGAGTGTCTAATTTGAGAAACAGATGCCCCACAGGTCCTCAACTGGCAGCATCATTAAATAGTACCCTGTGGACAGCGCTTGATTGGAGCCAATTTCCTCCTACAACAGGACAATGACCCAAAGCACAGCTTCAAACTATGCAAGAACTATTTTGGGAAGAAGCAGTCAGCTGGTATTCTGTCTATAATGGAGTGGCCAGCAAAGTCATCAGATCTCAACCCTACTGAGCTGTTGTGGGATCAGCTTGACTGTATGGCACATAAGAAGAGCCCATCAAGCCAATCCAATTTGTGGGAGGTTCTTCAGGAAGCATGGGGTGAAATCTCTTCAGATTACCTCAACAAACTGACAACTAGAATGCCAAAGGTTTGCAAGGCTGTAATTGCTGCGAATGGAGGATTCTTTGACGAAAACAAAGTTTGAAGGACACAATTATTATTTCAATTAAAAATCCTTATTTCTAACCTTGTCAATGACTATATTTCATATTCATCTTGCTATATTTCCTATTCAAATTAATTCAATGTACTGTATGATTTCATGGAAAACAAGGACATTTCTGAGTGACTCCAAATTTTTAACAGGAGAGTAAGTTGTAACATTCTGAAAAAATTACACTGTTAAATTATTATTATTATTGAGTAAATTGTTTTCCTTATTAGTTTGTTTATTGAGACTTACATGTGTATAGGCACTGGATTTAGGACCAGGGACAGCACTGGTGTGTTAGAAAGTACTGCTAGATTGATAATCTGTACTGCCGCATGAAAGGATGATAAGGATTCTACACAATCTACTGAGTATTCCTCGAATGCCATGTCTCAATTCACAGTCTAATTTTTTAACTGAAAGCAATATAGTTAACAAACTGGTCTGTATGTTGTATGTTTTAATATTGTTCTTAAAAAAATGTTTTCATTTTAATCATATATTTTTTTCCAATTGATTACTCTTTGCATTTGTTTTTATAAACACCATAAAAATTGCCTTTGGCTACAAGCACTATTTTTATAAATGGATTATACCCATCTGATACATTAAAAATTGGTCTTTGATTTTGAAAACACTGTTAGTGCTGCCAGCATAACATCCTGCTGCTTGTAGAACACTAATCTTAAAGATGCCAGGGAGTGAACGAGATTTTAAGTTCTTCTAGTCCTGCGTCGTCATGTATACCCATTCAATCACCTGCTTAAAAAGTCAACAAACATGAAAGGGTAAAAAGTCAAAATAGCTCCTGTCTTTCCAGTGTTGTGAAGTCATATTTTTTTTATTTGAGTAATATTTGTAATTTGAGAGATACAATTCAAAATTAAAAAAGGTAATTAGGCCTATATTATTTTTCAATTATGGAGCCTGGCTTTAAGTCATGTTTAAAATATATTTAACTCGGGTTCTGATTAAGATATCTCAGTGATTCAAATAGATTTGTATTCGGGAGAATGTGTAGTTTCCAAAAAATATAAACCATACCAAAAGCAAAACTTTCATCATATGAAGGGTTTCCCCAGGCCATCCCACAAATACGTAATAATATCATAGTTTGTGAATCTGGGGTTGGATTAACCCTTTAATAATACTGAAATGTTTTTGTGTAGAAAAGCCTCTGTTCATCATATAAAAAGTGCCATTAAAATTGCTTACCGAACTTTATTTTATGGGCTACACTGAACAGTAACTTCGCACAGCTTTGCACTGTCCGACGCTAGAAAGAAATGAGATGCTATTACAATCTATTAGGTATTTAGGTCTAAAGGTTGCATGCATTTAGAATATTAGGCTACAGCGACTGATGAACTCTGACATCATGATGTCTCAGATTAACCGTCGAGTCTGCATGCGCAATAGGAGTGAGTATGACATTGCGCTCGGGGACAAGAACGCAGACGTCACTTCAGACAGGCTGGCACAAATAAACTGTAGGCTATATTGGAATAATCAAGATACCACTAGAGCGCGCTACAATACTACAGCTAATAAAATGCGACAATCCAGACATCCACGATATTAAAAAAAAACAATAATGTATATTGACCAAATAATGTCGCTCTTCTTTTTAAATTACCTTTGTTAACCACTGGTACTCAAAATCATTGCTGAAGTAAATTGTAAGATAATGACAGCTGGCAGTAGGTTTCCTACTTCACAAAGAGCCAATAAAACATGTAATGTGACATGACATAGAGCAATTATGCGTGTCTACTGGAAGTGTAAGATTAAGATGCTTTCTTCATTCATTCATTCATTCATTCAGACAGGACATTAGACAACCTCATGCATCTTCAGGTGCAATGAATGGCAAGGAAGAATGAGTGTCCTAGGAATGTAATGCTCTGTAGTTCATTCAAACATTCACTCACACAAGGTCTATTTTTAAAACAATTTTATCACTTTGAAGGTCTATTTCTTTCACCCCTTCCCCCATCTAAACCATGCCCCCTCTTTCCCCATTTGTTCAGTTCACTCTTGGCCATTTAACCTTTAGATGGACAAGAACAGGCTGAGGACACCCTGCCATTTAAAACTGAAACTAAGGAAACCGTGTATAGCTATCTCTGTATCTACATTGGCCTAAAACCATTTGGCAGCTGAACCCCAACACTGACCCATAAACATCTCATCTCTCTTGACTTCAGAATACAAAGCATTCTGTATTGCTTGAGTGCATGTGTCTGTTGTTCACACCTGTCTCGGGTCGTGGCCTGTCACCATGCGTCCACCGCAGGCCGTGGTCTCCTTTTTTCGTTCATATATCTTCTTGGTCTCCAATGTTCGTCCATATATATTCTGAAGACGTCCAAGCCATCACATGAAACCAATCGTATATAGGATAGGCAAAGACAACGTCAGAATAACATATTTATTAAAGAGAATAAACACGTTCACCTCCATCTTTTAAAAATATCAAAATACCAAGATGTCGCCTATTCTATGTGAAAAAACATTTTGCAGTATGAGGATATGCGTGTGGAGAATGCAACATCAAGCAGCCTATTGGCTGCCTATGCGGAGTCGGTGTATGACCTTGAATTCAAGGTCGGTGGTTTTTCAATGACATCAGCAACACTGCTGTCGTTATCTTATATGCCAATATTTCTATAGACGATTTTAAACAAAAAAAAATCCAAATCCTATGTATAGGCTAGCATGGTGTTTCTAAGACCCGCACATTATTATGTTACGATTGATGTATTTGATTGAAGTACAGGCTATTTAATAGCAAATATTAGCATATATGGTATATGTTGTGATAAGCTATTTTAAAAAGTACACTATTTAGAAAAAACAGTAAATAATTGTTCTAGGTCTTAAAAGGAATTTTCCTGCACACGGGATGTGGGTTGTCCGCTCTTTTCCGTGACAGCATTGCACGAGGACAGGGAGACTGCGCACCGTCTCCCTCCCTCGCAACGCCAGCTGTTATGGTCAAGTTACCGAACGTATTCCAGACTTCGTTCTTCCTCCTCTCATCTAGTTGCAGCCATCCATTGACCCCCACTTCCTTGGCCCCGATCCAAAAACTGCGTACCAGCTGACGAGTGTGGCCTGTAGCAGAATGAGTCGGGTCAGTGTCACAAGACCGAGTTGACTGAGCGCAGCTGCAAACATTTTCCATGCCATCTAAAGCGATGTATGATTTACTATGACGAATTGTGATCTATAGGGAAACATTAATTCCAATGCATTACGGAAAAGTACATATATAATGTATTTTGTATGACAACAAGTTTGCATATTCGTAAGAACCTACGCAGGCCTATGAACGTAGACCAATAGTAACAGTGCAAAATATGGGCTACTGCAGGTGTCTCAGAGTAATGGAAATGTAGAAAGCAGCCTTTACGTTATGATTATAAATTATTAAATCTAGCTGTCATAAACTCTAGGGTCCATCTGTTAACATTTGTTTATATTATTTGTCCGCCCATTTCAATCTATTTTTCAAATGTAGCCTACTACTAGCTAAAATACATAAGTTTACAATAGTCTACGTCATTTAAATCTGTATAAACCTGTCAAACCAATTATAAATTGGCACGTTTGCAACGCTTTTTGTTGGCATTACAAGTGAAAGGACAATTTAACAAAAGACGCTACAGTTACGTATCTCATCTCGATCTGTCTTCGTTTTCTTTCGTATCTTAGCGAACTCGTTCTCTTTCAGTTTTCTCTGAGAAGCTTTAACTAGCCCACCGGGTCATTTTTTCATTGTTGCAACGCGGATGACGCTCATGGAAGGAGGTTGGATTGCAGACGCAAATAGAGGGAGGAGAATAGACAAGGGATATACGTAACAAGAACCTCAGTTGTAGCACCAAGGATAATCTACAAACCCCTGTAGGCTACAGTAACATCAATATGATGGACCAGGCTGTTTAAAAGAATAGCATATGGATTAAATACCAAAATCAGTCTTTCGACGGTGTGACCCTTGATACATTGTTTTTATTTTTAAATAATCATATTGGAAACATTTAGCGCCACGACGGCTGATCGCATCTCAGATCCTGCGTTTTTAATATTCATAAATGTTATAGGCTATCGTTTTTTGGTCACGAGCTTCATCCACTCATGTGGCAATGTCGAAAAACCGGCGAGCTTAACCGTGGCTAAACTGGTCGACAGACATTGTAGGGGGAGTTAAACTGTGGCTACCGTAGCTACGGTACTGCCTGGTTTGAGACCTCCTTCCGGCGATGTTCTCAAAAATACAAGTAAGTGTTTAATAGTGGTCAATATTGTACATCTGTCCGAGTATAGCCTATTGTAGACAATTATTTCGGAATTATTTGCACGAACCGTTCCACTATTCCGCAGCTGATTAACTTTGCGTGAGCACGTTTAGCGAAGGGGAACGCGCAAACGACATTGTAACGGTGCGTTGCTGTAAGCTACCAAATGATCTGGCATGTGTGTTGTGTCGCTGAGACATCGTGACTGTCCCAACGAGTAAGGTCCACCCCCCCAATAACCTACTGTAAGATATAGTCTACCTTTATTGTCAATCTTAAACACAGTTTGGTCACCAGCAGATTCCTGTGTAGGCCCGTATTTATCAATCTAAACAGATTGATATGAAATGGAAAAACAGTTAGGCTATAGCCTTACTTTGGTAGATAGGGCATTGGATCTGCAATAGCCTAGTTCAGGTTTCTGGACTTTGCCTATTACAACAAAGTCATCTAGGTAAAGGTTAGTCCTGACCAATAGCCTTTAAGTGACAAGAGTGATTTGAAGTCTTTGATGCTTTACTGACTAACTTTAAACACACACAGTCCAGTTTCTTAACTGCTGTTCAATTAGTAGCCTACATTTAACCTTTGTGTTCAGAATGCAGGTGAAAAGGGAATGACCTGTGCAAAGTATGATCCTTCAGGACCAGGATTGAGATTCCTGATCTTAAGAAGACATAATCCAGTTTTTCAATTAACCTTTCACAAGTCTGAGATCAGTGGGCAAGGTCACCTCTGCTGCTCGCACAGTCCACAATGTGGCGCATGCAAAGGTTTCAGATGAACTTTGGGAAACTCATTCCCTGACTTTCGAGTCTAGAAAGTCTCTTGAAGTTGTCGGCACATTGTATTGATATTGAAGGGGATTTGATTTTTCTAGTTGGTTCTCTTCCTTTATCTTTCCCACTCAGAACACCCACAGGCACAGACCCACACATCCTATGAATGCCACCCCATTCCATTACAACTGTTGGATTTTAAATTCCAAACAACACGGGCAACCCACCAGAAAAACCAACATATACGTCCACCCAATTTCTGAGTTAATATTGCTTTAAGTCTCCTGTCCAGACCAGTGAGTCACAGCACTTCCTTGCTCTGTACAATGTGGGTCGCGTCAGCCAGGCTAGTTAGAATGAGTTGTGTTCGACAGGATCAAAACCGTGATGTATCATGGCTAAATGTGATTGACTGATCTACATAGAATAATGAGTAGGTCTTTCTGATGCAAGTTTCATTATATATGTGTCCATCAGCAGTCTCTGCAATGTGGAACAAGCTTACTATGGTTGAAGTGTTAAGTTTACTTTGCTCAGGGCACACAATGGTCACTTAAATCTTTTTTACCTGTTCATTATGTGCTAGATGTAGACGATTGTTCCTTTCATCTTGTAGAACTTGAGTTGGTAAAATGCTATCTAAAGTTTTTAAATAATTGTCTTTCAGGGGAACTGTTTTAAGTTTGAGTTTAGATTAACAATTATGATGCATGTGAATAATAGTTGCGGCAATGTGTCATTTCCTCAACACAAGTATTAATACCTAAAATATTACAGTTGTATACATAGACTTGTAATCAGAGATATTTTCTTACACCCCATATTTTTACATATTTTTCTTACACCCCATATTTTATAAAAATGTTAATCTAATATCCCTAACATTTCTTCCAATATATTTTTTCTCTCAGAACTTTGTAAATTATCTTCCAAAGTAAACCTTCTGTGTGTGCATATGAGAGAGGCAGAATTGCAGTTACTCTATCTGTCCTTCAAGCTTTCCAGTGACTTTGACCTTTGGAATGTGTCATAGGGAGAACGTAAGGGGGAGGGGTGGTTGTGTGTTGTGTGCAGAAACGTGCATGTATGCTTGTATGGGAATGAGAATAGTGACTGCAATGAGCTAAATTGTACTAGTGAGAAAGGTAAATAGTTTTCCCCTCTGTCAGCAACTTATACAAAATTGTGTTGATGAAGACAACAGGACACGGTGGATGAACAGTCAGTTACACGATTCCTTTTGATTAAGAGATCTGGAGTAGCTTACTCGTTTTACAAAGCTTTGACAATGGTCTGACTTTCGCTTTCAAACACACTCTGTTGGCTATACACCTTCCCAAGCATGAAACACCTAGACAGAGTGATTGAGGCCTATGACAAGGTTAAATAGCATCTCCAGGCATATGTTTGATACAGCAGCCATTATAGCGTACATTACTGTGTGTTTATATTAAGATTTGTTAAGAAACTTTCAGTGGACCAACATGTTATGTACTGTTATATAATTTTTAGAACATGTTTTTTTTTAACATGCACACAAGAAGATATGGCAAAAAATAAGTAAATGTTTTGTCATTTCTCATAGGTTTCCTGATAATTGGACTGTTCTACCCAGACTATACCCACAAACAAATAAATAGTTAGTGGGGTTACCAAAAGGCAAGAAAAATAAGGCTTTCCTGCAGCACATCACACAGGTAAATGCTTTGTTTTTTCTATGGCTTTTTATCAAATAATCTATATGGATGTTGATCTTATTTAATGTATTTGTTAAGTTGTATGATGAAACTGAAGATGGGCATACTCAGGGATTTTTAAATATAAGTAAAAGGTGTAGGGTCTTAGCTCGTAGAGTAAGCTTGATTAAAGTTGGACTTATTTCACAGAAGGTTGTACAGTTTGTCAAAGTTATTCATGAATGATCCATTTGCTTCCACGTTGACTTTTGTCCTATGCGTCAACCCTAAGTATACATAGTAGCCACTGTACATTGGCTGGGTAGTAAGTCAACCTTGCCTGTCAGTGAAAGATTATTATAGTACAGTTAGCTACTTCCTATCATGCACCAGACCTTTTTATGCCTGGAAACCGACGGTCAGTTTCAACACGTCTGATGACACGTTGTAGAAGAACGTTACTTCGCGTTAGCGAAGCCCAAGGCATAAACAACACAACCAGCGCGGTAAAATCGCAAACGGCAGACATATACCTTTGGGGAAATCAAGCTATCTGAAGTGAGCTAGCTAGATGGTTATTTTTGCTAACCGGCTACAGGTAAGTTAATGTCAACAGATAAGGAAAACCAACCCACATGGACTATTTTAGCCATAAGCTCAGTCTGCTAGCTAGCTAGAGTACTGTGTTGGCAATATGAGGAATCAATTTGATACACATACCGCCGATACTAGGTAAGCAAACTAGGTTTTAAATAAATGTACGTAGTTTCCTTGCAACTACATAACTGAACATCCACACATTGATAGTATTCGCTCGATAGTTAGCTTGTAGTTTTGCAAACGCTACACAGAACGTCCGTAATAATAGCAGTACTGTAAATAACTAGCTAAGGAATTGCTACATTCCTTATAGTATACACAGGCAATAATAGTAACTAAGATGTTGAATTTTTCTATTTAACTGCATTCTTTCATTGCTTTCCCAAAGTGCCCCTTACATATGCTCAAGAAATGGCTTTGCTCGATTTCAATTACATTAAAACTGCCACCAAATGCTAGCTACCTACTTTAGCTTCCTACCTATTCGTTAGCCTAAATCGCATTGCACACTTGTTGAATCTTGCGGAGTTTTCTTCCGGTCTCGAGCGTGTGTGTGTGTGTGTGTGTGTGTGTGTGTATGGTTGGGAAGAATGATTGTATGTGTTGGCGTCAATACATATAACCCTTCTCCCTACCGGAGACCGGGGTTTAATTACCCGCTCCAGCCCACGAATCTCTCAAGCACCCACCTGTATACCCTCTGACTTACCTATTTCATAACAGTTAACACTTATATACTGCATTTGTGTACCCCCAAAATAGAACATAAAACAAACGAATTGCTTAAAAAACAGAAATAATAGTCATGTCAAAAAATTGGCGCTAAAACAGTATTCATTTTTTGCATTAATGTGGTATTTTAACACAGCAGGGGTAAAGATACAGAGATCGTAGAGGAAGTGAGACAACTAGGTTTATTTATTTATGAACTGTCCCACTGTCTACTTTGTACTCCCTTCCTGCAGAGGGAATGCCCCAGAGAGAGACATCCCACTGGCAATTTGTTTTTAGTTTCAGAGCTGGTGGGGCGAGCAGGAGCACTCCTTTGGCAGAGCGGGGGCAATGAGCAGACCTGGCCAGATAAAAAAAGAATAGGGGAATGTATTTGAGTCGGATGTCTCTTTTCCGTAATGTCTCTGGGAATACCTAAGTGCCATTTTCACATTTGGTTTTCAACATTTGGTTTTCAGAAGAAAAATAAATTAGGTTATAGATACTTAACAGCTGAAAACATTTGCTAAATTGTACCTTTTACATGTGTCTGTCTCTTACTCTTTGCAGCTGAACTGTTGTATTTTTGCTATTAGTGGGAGAATGACAAAGCTGACATGTTATGTAAAGGCATAATGATTATAGGCCAGAGGGTACACCATTTGAGAAGCACACTGGCCCACATTGCAACACCTCCTGCTGAACTGTTGAAAGGAGGGAGAGACAGGGTAGAACCAGTGGCTTCCAGGCTAGAGTTCAGACAGAGGTTCTCTGTTTTACACAATCCTTGTCTGTGTTGTCGTAAACTCCAAATCTCTATTTGAAGAAAAATTGTTGCATATGTTCCCTTCAGTTGTTCAGAGTGATTTGAACAATTGCAAAAGTGTCAGGACTCAGTAGAACACAGAACTGTGTGTAAGGCTGTCTGAAGGTTCTGGTGGGTAACACCAGAGTGTTATCCATCTCCTAACTGGGATTCCTTATGGGGTTTAGTTAAGGGATTGCTGCTCTTCTGCTCTGGATTATTGACCCTAATCTGGAGAGGGCAGAGTAGGGTTGAGCTGGGATTATGGTCTCTCGCAGCCCTTAGCAGAAAAACACACTCTCTCCCCCTTTGTATTCATCTCAGTCTCACTCCACCTATGGCCTAATGTTACCTCTCTTGCGCTGAAAATCAGAGGTGTAAATGTACTTCCTCTGTGTTCAGTACCTGGCTGTGTTCACCAGGTGAGGGAAGTTCCTAATTAAGACCTAAATGACCTCACTGTACCCAGTAAATCAGGTCTTAATTAGGGACTTCCTTCACTTGGTGAACACAGACAAGTACTTTTACTTTGTGCTTTTACCCCTCTGCTGATAATTTAAAATATCCCATTATTGGTACCGTCATGTCAGAATAATGTCTGCCGGAATGCAGCCGCCATTAGCTTTATTGGCTTCTGGTTTTTGCTGTTCAATTTAGTTGTTAGGCAACAAGCACTCAGCTTTGAATATATTAATGTATTGACAGTTGTATTGATACTAAAATGTAATGGAAGTCTGACAGAAGTGGATGTGTGACAGTCTGTCCCCCCCATCCGCAGTGATCATGTCTTCCAGGGAGCGTCGGTCGGACCTGTACATCAAGGCAGAGCCCAGCAGCCCAGAGGGAGGGGGTGGTGGCCGGGCCAGTCCAGGCGGAGCCTCCTCAGACTCCTCCCAGAGTGGAGGAGGTGGTGTGAGGGGAGATGGGGTTGGGCGCTACTCACCCCCCCTGTACACGCCAGCCCTGCGCTGCCACTTCAAGGAGGAGGGTGGTGACGGGGCGGAGGAGGGATCCACTGGTAGCGGAGGAGGACGGTGCAAGTATGCCCTGAGCACGCTACCCAAGAGGCTGTGTCTGGTGTGTGGCGATGTGGCGTCTGGCTACCACTACGGTGTGGCCTCATGTGAGGCCTGCAAGGCCTTCTTCAAAAGGACCATCCAGGGTGAGGACGCGGGCGGTGACGTTGTGTGTGAATGAAATCCGCTAGAATCGAATTGCTTATTGCTTTGACAAAAAGCCTCATACTTCTACTGTTTGTTTTCTCCTCCTCCTTTCCACCTGCTTGCCTCTCCTAAGGTAACATTGAGTATAGCTGTCCGGCCTCAAATGAATGCGAGATCACCAAGCGCCGCAGAAAGGCCTGCCAGGCGTGCCGCTTCACCAAGTGCCTCAAAGTGGGCATGCTGAAAGAGGGTGAGTGTTTGATCCAGGCCCGTTATCTGACGGGTTGTCTGGAGACATGTGGTTACAGGTCGTCACATGCTCTTCACGGTCGTGGTTTTGTGTGATGCAGGAGTCCGTCTGGACCGAGTCAGAGGAGGGAGACAGAAGTATAAAAGACGCCCGGAGGTGGAGAACGCGACCTACCAGAGCGCCCCCCTGGCGCTTAGGAAGGAAGGTGAGAAAGGTGAGTTGGCGTTTTTGTTTTTCCAGAGAGCCCGTTTTCTCAACATTATGTAACTTCATGGAACGATTTCCACACCAGGACCAGTTGGATTCTCCCGTGGCTGTCGTGCCGTGACCTGTGATTTGTGTTTTTGTGCGCGCGTCCCAGGCTCCTCCAACATTATCGTTTCCCACCTCCTGGTAGCAGAGCCAGAGAAACTGTTTGCCATGCCTGACCCACTGCAGCCTGACACGGCTCAGCGGACACTCACCACCCTCTGTGACCTCGCCGACCGGGAGCTGGTCGTCATCATCGGCTGGGCCAAACACATCCCTGGTAAGAGGGGCAGTGGGCAGGAGGGGGGAGGGGGGCATGGTAGGAGAATGCAGGACAGCGAGGCCGTAGTACTGTGTGCCCCTGTCCGTTGTCCTGCGGCTGATCAGTCAATCTGCCCAAACCCCGTCTCCGCAGGCTTCCTGTCACTGTCCCTGGCAGACCAGATGTCCGTGCTGCAGTCGGTGTGGCTGGAGGTGCTGGTCCTGGGTGTGGCCTTCCGTTCCCTGAACTGTGAGGACGAGGTGGTGTTCGCTGAGGACTTTGTCCTTGACGAGGAGATGTCCCGCGTGGCTGGGCTGACAGAGCTCAACGCAGCCATCAGCCAGCTGGCCCGACGCTTTCGCTCGTTGCAGCTCGACCGGGAGGAGTTTGTCATGCTCAAAGCCATCGCTCTCACCAACTCAGGTGAACTAGCTGTGCCCGTCAGACATCCCGTCAGCGTGATGTGGAGAGCATTGTTCTGCTTTCGGTTTCATTTAGCAGATCAGTCAAAACTGTTCATTTAAATTAAGATGTGTCATGGTCTATAGTGATCTTTGAGGAGATTGTTTTAGTACATTTCTCCAGCCTTGAAAAACTGACAGACGATTACTGTAAACAACAGATTTGCCCTCACGGTCTGCTTAACCCACAAAGGCAATATTTGTAATGCAAATACACCCATGTTCATTTATCTGGACCAGTGGGTCCTATTCCATAATCATGTTTGCTGCCCAACACAATTTGCAAAACTCTCTGTCCAAAAGAGTGTTTAGAAAATACACTCCTCCCCACTGATATACAGTCTGACCATGCTGTCTGTCTCCATGCTGTCTGTCTCCGTGCTGTCTGTCTCCGTGCTGTCTGTCTGACCATGCTGTCTGTCTCCGTGCTGTCTGTCTCCGTGCTGTCTGTCTCCGTGCTGTCTGTCTCCGTGCTGTCTGTCTCCGTGCTGTCTGTCTCCGTGCTGTCTGTCTGACCATGCTGTCTGTCTCCGTGCTGTCTGTCTCCGTGCTGTCTGTCTCCGTGCTGTCTGTCTCCGTGCTGTCTGTCTGACCATGCTGTCTGTCTCCGTGCTGTCTGTCTCCCCTGCCAGACTCTGTATACATTGAGGACATGGAGGCGGTGCAGAAGCTGAGGGACCTCCTTCACCAAACCCTGTTGGAGTTGGAGTGCCAGCGGCGCCCAGACGACCCCCAGCGGGCGGGGCGCCTCCTCCTCACCCTGCCCCTCCTCCGACAGACTGCCGGTCGCGCCCTCACCACTTTCTACAGCATCAAGACCCGAGGCGGGGTGCCCATGCACAAACTCTTCCTGGAGATGTTGGAAGCCATGATGGACTCGCCCTAGAGAGAAGGGAGGGATGAGAGGAACACAAGGAAAGAGGATTCAAGGGCACCACGAGCGACTGAAAGTCTGCGAAGAAAGTGAATGGCTGGCAGGTGTGAATTGAGTGGTTATATTCAATTTTCATAATGAAGATTGTGGAGATTATCTCAGATTTTTTTTTTTTTTTTTTTTAAATCAAAGCCTCTTCAGAGAATCAAACACGTGGTTAAATCAGAACCCATTGCATGTAATAGATGGCCTCTGAGGAAGTTGATGGTGGAATTTCCTTCCTTAATACATGACTGCCAAATTTCATTGACAGACTCCAAGGCTCAGTCAGTTGAAAAATGGGACGGAACTCAGTGAGTTGTATCCAATCAATCTGAATGTCTGAATCATATTTGATTTCCACTGTCCCATAGTTTTTCATTGTAGCACACATCTGCAGATGAACTACAGTGACATGTATCTAAGAGCAGACTGTAACCTTGTGGATTAGACCTAATTGTGAACAATGCAGTATCAGCCTCTCCACACAAAAGCCATACTAAAATACCAGGCAAACGAATGGCCATTGACAAACACTAAAGCATAGGGTCAGATAGCCCTGCACCCATAGGAGTATTTGTAGGTTAGTCTTAGTGCTTGACTTGGTCAGGGGTTTACTAGAGTAGCGGCACCTCACATTTTTGTAATGCTTGTGTTTCTGCAACTCTACATAGAGTATTGCACCTTAAATGAAAAGCAGTATTGGCACTCAAAATTAGTCAAGTCAAGCACTGGTTAGTCTACGTACAGACATGGGCTTTCAATTCATTCATAGGAATTACTTGCAATATGTTTTCAAGCAATACTTTACATACAGTTAATTGCAAGAAAAAATAACTAACTAGTAATGGCAATGACTGGCTGTATGTATTGGCCTTGATGGCCCAGACGGGTGGGCAGAACGGCTCAATAAACGACTGCAGTTTGATTATTAGTCCAAGAAAAGGGAATACCGGTATTACGATTGTCAACAAGATGTTAGTGTCTCTGTACTTTTAAGATGTTAGATTTTATTTATACTGTTAGTTGACCCAATGGGTACACAGACTGAATTCTGTATGAAAGAGAAAGGTGTACTGTAATTTTGCTGTGCTGGCACTACACGAGGAATGAAGATGCAGCTAGATCATGGGAAAAAGTGACTGTTCTTTTTTGGACTTTTTGGCCACTGTAGAGTGATTAAAGAGGCGAATTTCAATAGCTCCTGAGAATGTTTTTGATTGGATACATGACTCAGAGCCAGATCTTTTCGCTTGTCATCTCCAACCACTCTGATTTTGGATGGAATGTGCAGTTTTAAAACCATTCGACTGAACTTTCCGTTTATTAGCGATCAAATCAATTTGGGGCTGAAATTAGGAATTGAAATGCATATTTGACATGTCGTGCCAGCGGAACAGTTTGCTGCTCTTCTTGCAGCCGTTGAAAGACTGAAGAAAGGGACCTCTGTTGTTTTGACCTGGAGGTCCTTATACTGTGTATGACCTTTTGAACTGCAAGCCTACTGGTGCCGAATTGGGGCTTACAGCAACAATTTAATGCAAAACATTCAGCCTCGTGGGAATATACAGCCCAGTCTGACTGAGAACACTCTTTTAATCATTTTTGTCTGTTTACTTGTTTCTCTGTTCAATAGGCTTGATTGGTGATTTACATTGATCTGATGATATGCAATCATTTAAAATTCAGTCTTTCATATAGCATAAGTTCCTCTGTTGTTTTCAAACATACGGTATATTGCAAAATGTAAAGGGTCTATACTTTCTGTCCTTTGGCCATTTGCTGATGAATAATTAATTAGTAAAACAATCAGAGCTGTTAAATGCTTATTGTCTACCTAAGCGGTTGTTCATCTCCAGTCCAGTAGGGCTGAATCTTCTGGTTTTCATCCTCTCCTAATCAGGGACTAACTGAGACCTGGGACACCAGGTGAGTGCAATTAACTACCAGGCTGAAACAACAAACAGAAGTATTTCAGCCATCTTGGAGCAGAGTTAACAGATGTAGTCTACGCCATTCATGTTGTGTTCTGTATTACATAATGAAAAGTTGAAAATGGTAATGATTGTGTTATCTTCACTATTTCACCGAAATTCAGAACACGGCAAACATGCCAATAAGAGCTGAAGCGAGTAAGTGATTAGATTGGAGTCTGTTTGCCACTGTTAATTCCTTCTCAAGTATCTTTTTCACAGTACTTTTTTATTTCTTGGTTAAGTCTATCTTGAGCTAGATTGTTACACTTGGCCTCAGGTTTGGTACTGAAATAAAGCAATCCATTGAGAATGTTGTGAGTTATGTTTTTCAAATAGGTTTTTAAAGTGGATTTATGTAAGGATTTTTTTTTTTGATAATGAGTTGAATCTGCAAAGAAAACAATGTTCTTTATGACTTGTTACACTGATACTGAATTACCATACCCTCCTCTCAAGGACCCTCACCTAGCTCTTTGGAAACTCCCAAACATATGTTCTAGTTTTATAATGTACTCATACAGTTCTGTTCTTTGCAGATGTGGATGTTTGTGTTTCATTATCATTTGTGGCTCTGTCAATTTAAACATTTTTTCATTGAAAAATAACACTAGGTGACAAATGGTTGAACCCTGACCTATATGTTGCTCTATGATTTGTTTGGTTCATTAATCATTTTTTATTTTTTTGTCCTCAAAGATGACTTGGAATTTTTGAAAATGTGTACACATACAGGATGCCTGGGTCCAGTTTAGAAAGTTGTAAAAATGTTAATGTTTGTGTCAATAATAACTCTAATATAATAATACAAAAGTAGTGTTTTCATATGGATACACATTGTCGTTTTGTCTGTCATATTGGTACGGTTTGGGGAGGGGTGTTCCATTTAGAGTATCACAATTTAAAGGATGTAAAATCATTGGTAGTTAGTATGTGTAAATTGATGTAAATTAGCAATACAAGAAATCACCAAAACTCTTTCACATTTCCTTGTATAGTCAGTGTAAATTAAACATCAACCGTAATAATAATGATACTTAATAGTAGTACTAAAGCTTATAACATGGAAAAGTTCAAATCAATATTTGTATTTTAAAAATACTGTATTTAAAAGATTAAATTCTATTTTTTACTCAATTTGCTGATGTTTGTTGATACTCGTTTTATTTTTGTGTGGGTTCAAGTCTAATGGCTTTTCATGTCTGTGTACTGTTTTTCAGTAAGCTACAATGGTTATTTGGATGTTACTGTCTAAACAAAATGTTTATAATTAAATCACTGTGAAGAAAATACAAATGCTACACTGCAGGAAACAAGGGGTACATTAAAATATTGTAGGTGCTTTGTGTTTTGTAATAAAATTAACACACACCGTCACATATTATCGGTCTTGTACGTCTTCTGTCATTTGTTTGTTAAAGTATGTTTGTTTGCTGCTGTCCTGTTTCCCAGTCATGATAAACATTGTTTTCTGTCTTGCTCACCAAAGCTCATGTATAACGACAAATGTTATTGAAATAGTTATAATACTGTTAGTACTTATATGGATTTAACACCATAATACAAATTGTTGGCCCACATTTACCCCTAGGATTATACCAGAGTTCTGGAAGAACCTGAATTTAAAAGACTTTACTCAATACAACACCAAAAGACCATCCTGGAAACCACCAGTTATACATAAAGACCCAGGCATGCATCCTACATATACTTCCATAACATACAGTGGCTTTGGAAAGTATTCTGTCCACTTCACATTTTGTGTTATAGACAGAATTTATAATTAATCACATTTTTTTGACATCCATCTACACACAATACCCTATAATGACAAAGTGAAAACATTTTGACAACTGTGTCAATTTATTGGCCAGAAAAAAATATATTGTGTACAGATATTCAGACCATTTATTCAATACTTTCTAGAAGCGCTTTGGCAGCAATCAAAACTTTTGATTCTTGGGTATGGCTCTATCATCATTGCACCCCGGGATTTTATGCAGTACCTCATATTCTTCCTTGTTCTCCCAAGCTCTTAGGATAGATGGGGTACGCTGGTAAACTGTGATCTTCGGGTCTCCCTACAGGTCTGTGCCACTCTAGGACATTCACAGCCTTGTCCCGAAGCCACTCTAGCATTGTCTATGTTTCAGGTCATAGTAATACTGAATAACAAATCTTTGCCCCAGACTGAGGTACTGTATGCTCTGGATCCGGTTATCTTCAAGGACCTCTTTGCATTTTGCTCTGTTAATCCATCCCTCAATCCAGATCAGTCTCCCAGTACATGCCGCTGAGGAGCATCCCCACTGAATGATGTTCCTTCACCATAGACCTGGTATTGGCAAGGTGGTGAGTGGTACCTTTTTTGTCAGTCACAGCACTTAGCAGTCAGGCCTAAAAGTTTGATTTTGGTCTCATCAGACCAAAAAAAATGCCTGCATGCTTTTGAAGTCTTTTACTTGCCGTTTGGTAACTCCAGATGTCTTGTCATATGCCTAAGAATGCCAAGTGTGCAAAGTGTAGCCACTTAGAAGAATCTCAAATATAAATGTATTTTAACACTTTTTTGGTTACTACACAATCCAATATGTGTTATTTCATAGTTTTGATGTCTTCACCATTATTCCACAATGTGAAAATAAAAATTGGGCGACTGGGACGTTGAAGACCACGGTCGGCCTCCACTTACTGTTGAGCGGTAGAGCAGTCGAACGTGACGTACATTTCAAAACATAGTAGAGCATTTAGTTGTACATCAACCGTCCTTAAAGCTACAGACGATAGGAGGTGCTGGTTTTCTCTTTTCGGGCGCCGAGTGAGGAATTCAGTGTGTTTTGGACACCAATCTCCTTTCGATCTCTCGGTTTTGATTGGTTGGATAAAATAAGTATTTTTAGAGTGTCCTCTCAATGGTCACTGGAAAATGTGCAACAGCTAAATCTTCCCTTTTGCGATGCTTAAAAACGTAGCTCTGAATTTTATGAGTTTTGATGTCTTCACCATTATTCTACAATATGAAAATAAATATAGTAAAATAAAAGAAATACCCTTGAATGAGTAGGTGTGTCCAAACTTTTGACTGGTACTGTATGTACTGCTAATTGGGAATCAACCTAACATGACCTCTGCAGCTGTGTTTGTAATTGAGATTGTGTTACATCAATGTAACAGTCCTTCTACATTTGATGTTTCCGTTCGTGTATCCACCGCCAGTAAAATAACATTGATAACTTATACTACCCATGTTTTTAATAATTCATAGACTACCACATTTTCCACACAGTAGTTGTCAAATTCCGACGTTTTTTTTTTAGTTGAATGGTGAAACGCTCCAAAAACTTGATATTCCCGGATACAATTCTTGTTCACATTTTGCGTCAGGGATGGGCAACTGGGACGTTTTTTTAATAACCTTAATTCTTATTGAAGAACGCGGTCGGCCTCCACTCACTGGTGAGCGGTAGAGAAGTCGAACGCGACGTACACTTCAAAACAGAGTTGCGCATTTAGTTAGACATCAGCCGCCCTTAAAGTTACAGTCGATAGGAGGCGCTGTTTTCGGGCGCCTAGTGAGGAAATCAGAGGGTATTTTGGTCACCACCCTCCTACTCTCTCGATCTCTTCGTTTTGATTGGTTAGATAAAAAAAGTATTTGCTTGAAAGATGTGCAACAGCTAATTCTTCCCCTTTGCGATGCTTAAAGACGTAGCTCCGAATTATAAAAACAAGTTAATTTTAATGTATAACCTTAAGAATCATTTAACTCATATACGTCCTTAATGTGTTACAACATTTTGTGTGGTGCTGACAATTTCCACAATCATATATTTATTTTAAAAATTATTTTTCATGAACCTAAACTAGCTTAATGGGTAAAATTTGTTCACACACCTTGTGGGCTGGAAAGGTAGTGGTAGAAGGTGCCAGATGTAAGCAGAGGCGGAAGAACAAGCAAGACACCCCTCACCTCAATGTCCTAAACAGACAGTGATGGGATGAGCCGTTTATCAAACCGGAACTGACAATTTATTTCGATAGTAAAAGGCCTAAGTGATGTGTCTTCATTTACCCACCATCTTTGGTAACAGCTTCGCGTCCTTTGACTGCTTCCTTTCGAAGGGCGTTTTAGGGGCTCGACTCAAACCAGACTGATGATTTCCAGCTCAGCGATTGTCAAAGGGACCCGTTCCGTGAAGTACATCAGAACACTACACACTACGCTCTGTGTCAACATGCCTATCAAGGTAAGAAATGCGTCAGCAAAACAGTTAGAGATCTGAAAATGACGTTCCTTATTGACCTTGACTGTACTTTTATAATTTTATTTATTAAACCATGATACTGTTATTATTCTCGAGTTGTTATCCATGAGTCATGGCACAAAGCCGCCATGTTCAACTAAAATTATCTACTAGATGGCAACCTTGGTAATCTTGATAATAGTGATAAACATGAAATTTGCATTAAATCAGTGTATCGACTTTATTGGCACAAAACTACAGTACTAGAATACCTGGATTGGGCAAATTTTTTGGCATCAGCTATGATGCATTTGCATATAGGAATGGTGGCATAAAACTACCTTCAAACGCAACTAAAGTAGCTACTATTAGCTCATCTTTAGTTGGAGAATACGTAGGATTACAGAAAAGTTAATCACATCGAAATTAATTATGGCGTGGCAAAAACACGACAAAGGCATTCGTATAATCTCTTAAACGTGTCTCTATCACCAAATTTTTTTCCGGTGTAGTGTATCTATGAAAACAAAGTCATCCATCTTTTTTCTAACTTGGTAAGTGGAGGCGACGTCAAGAAACTTGACGGAAAAAAAACTGAACGGGTCGTTTTTCTTAGTTTCATTACATGTGTAAAAAAAAACTGATGGCGAGGAAGACATTCAACCCCCCATATGGTAAGTAGAGTCTCTAGAGATTATACAGATGCTTTAATTGATGAGAAACGTGTTTTTGAGAGCACTCATTTTTTTTGTTACACTATCACCAAAACTGAGCATGTTTTGGAATCATGAAACACACGTCTTTCAATTCGATGTCAAAATAAGTGTTCACTTTAATAACTATATAGAAAATCAACAACAACAAAATTCATAATATTTTTTCAACGATAAAACCAACGTTCTTGTGGGCCCCTCTGATTGGCCCCCATGGGTGCCGTGCTCCCATCGCACTCATTAAAGCTTCACCTCTGTTGTAGCTGAAACAGAATGTTGTCTAGGGTTGAAGTCGCATGGGTTTTGTCAAACAGAGAATTTGTGTCCCACACGGGGTGGTCGGACAGTGGAGGAGAAACTGTGCAGCAACAGCACGTTGACGCCGGTTTCTCCCACACACAGGTTGGAGAAAAGCTTCCGGCTGTTGAGGTTCAGGAGAATGAACCGGGCTGTAAGGTGTCTATGGACCAGCTGTTTAAGGGAAAGAAGGGAGTTCTTTTTGCTGTGCCAGGGGCCTTTACTCCTGGGTGTTCCAAGGTAACATCCATTCACATCCTTTTAATTTGTATTTCTCTTGTTTGTTTTTTACCGAGTGTTTACCATTCATGTTCTTTATGCACTGTCTGAAATTACTGTGAAACCCAAGTCCTGATCTTCTGTTGAATTTCTTAGACTCACCTTCCTGGATTTGTGGAGCAGGCAGTGCAGCTGAAGAGCAAGGGTGTGCAGGAGGTGGCCTGCATCTCTGTGAATGACGCATTTGTCATGGCTGCTTGGGGAAAGGAGCATGGAGCAGAGGGCAAGGTGCAGAATTCTGTTTATAAATAACATTTTAATGTTTTGACTTTAAACATTTTGAATAGTTGGTTAATGGTGACTAACATATTATTCAGTCTTCATCTGAAAATCTCTTCTGTTATTATCTCTCAAATCTTTATCCAATACCAAAATAAATGTTTTTTGATTATTTGTAAATAATGTAATGGGTGCGTTCATTTTACCTGTTCAAGAATTTTCTGTGCTAAACGATATGTTTGCCCAAAAAGATTTTGTATGTTATTGAGCAGACTTTGAGGTACGTTTTCTCCTGTTTGGTGGGTGAGGTGTGAGTAATGTCACTTATTCAATATAATAGAGATCCTGAAGTCTTGCAATGGATTTTGTTGTCCAGAGCAGAACAGGATTTCCACTAAATTCTATTTAAAGTCAAGTTCCTGCATGTTTCTCTTTTTGATTAGTGGATAGGTCGTATTTTGAGTTCTTTAAATGTTTGATGAGTGGTGTTACGTTTGATCGGCTGCATTTAATGTAGAGTGAGATACTATACTAGCCTTGTGAATATAAATAGACCTTCATTTAATGTAGAGTGAGATACTATACTAGCCTTGTGAATATAAATAGACCTTCTAGAATTGAATTTCAACAAGAATTCAAACATTTTCTTAGTTACTGAGATGTCAAAAGAATTCAGAGTACACAGAATTCATACTAAATGTTAATGTATTATGTATCAGTGTATTACCTTGTCTTTTGCAGGTGCGAATGCTGGCTGATTCTACTGGAGCATTCACTAAGGTCAGGTAGATCTTTGAAGCCTTGATTTTTGGTTTTCTTGAAGTTTACTTTCAATATACATTCTGTGAATGTAAACTCAATTTAATATTATTTTCAGGCAGTGGACTTGATGCTGGATAGCGATCAAATTGTGGCTGCGCTTGGAAACAAGCGCTCCCAGAGGTGAGGACTTAGTCTTGTCAGCATTCAGGTCACTCCGCTGGTTTTTGGGTTACATTGGGTCCCACTGACAATTTGTCATCTCAACATTTAATTTTGACTTTGCAGATTGCGTTATAAACCCATTAAAGGGGAAGTTCACCTATCTTTCATTGCTACCTTTTTTGCTTGGTAGTTGTGTGTTTTGTTACATTACTCAATTTGTCACATTTGTTTGAGTCATCACTAACCATTGAGAATGCATTATAAAAAAGTATAAGCTTGTTGTACTATGCTCCAGACCAACCCATGTTAATCCCATTTGGAATGTCTCTGCACTGGTTTATTTTATTCTGTTTGCATATTGTTGATGTAGTAAACCACATCATTCAAACAAGGATTTATGGCACACCATGTAGGATGTCATCTCCATTGCAGAGGCCATGCTACTATGACAACCAAGCATCAAAGAAAATATCAAATAAATGTTTTTGAAGGATCACTTAAGCTGATGTGATTACGCTGCGTTCCCCATGTCTCAGGTACGCTATGGTGGTGGAGGATGGAGTCGTGAAGAAGCTCAACGTGGAGCCCGATGGTACTGGGCTCACCTGCAGCCTGGCCTCCAACATGCTCTCTGAGCTGATGTAGGCGTGTTGGGACAAGGTCACACCAAGCAGACATCAAACTTAAGCTAAAACGCACAACCATACTAGTTTACCTGACCTCTCTTTCCACTTGCGTGTGCAGCAGAAGGACATAGATGTGGCTTAATGCAGTGGTTCTCAAATCTTTCCTGGGGACTCTGTATTCCAGACCTAGCATTCCCGAATGAACTAATCAAGCCCTTGACTACTTCTGATGAACTAGTTCAGGATGACAAATTCACAGTGTGATGTCTCCGGGCCCCAAGAGAAGTGAACCACTGGTTTACGCATAGCTGTTTCATGCTTCATATGCTGTAGTTCAAAACTGTGATTTAGAAAGTATAGATGTGCCCAACATGTAATGACTGCAAGTAAATATCAGTCCTTGTGTGCTATTTCCAATGGCCTTGGAGACTTTCTGGATGGTTGTGGGACAGTCCCACATATGAAGCCATTTCTGGCTGCTCAGGGAGATTTGTTTTGGCATTTTAAAATCAGGTGTCATATGTTTGATTTTGATGTTAGCCCGGTCACTAGAAAAAGCTATAAATATGCTAAATGAACAGAATGGCACGTGTCCTACCCTTTATATACACTTTCAAGTCTGTTACTTAATAAAGTTTGCACTGTCAGCAATATCCCAATGTCTGAATTATTTTGTAATTTACATAAAACTCATGAAATGACTGCAGACTTCAATACCATAAATCACTTTTATTTACTAGAAGTACACAAATAATGAAATATCCTTGTGTTATCCTGTAATCCAGGAATTACATAAAAATCAAAAGGAAATAAGTGACAATTAAAACACTCCCTCACCATTCCTATTCACTTTATAAAAGCGACATCAGGAATCTTTCCATGAGCCTGAAAAGAAAACACAAATTCTGTTTTTAGTATTTAAGGCCTAAATAGGTATATTTGATGAAGGAAAAAAAACATTACCTCCTTAGATATTTTACTAGGATAAAGATCTGGATCTAGAACAATTATAGAGTAATTAGGAATAATTTACCTTGAGGTCTGTGAAGACCCGCCCAGCTCGGATGTAATCCCACTCATTGTCCTGAAGGCATCTAAAATTACATTGACAACAAAAGAACCAGTATGAATTCAACTGCCGTTCTTCCCCACACCCATAAAACCCCATGTAAAATATAAATGAATGCAACAACCGGAGTCATGTAGCTGTGTGCCACTTACTTCTGGGACCATTCCAGGTTCATGCCTGACTTGAGAGAGAAGTTAGTCAACATCTCCTGTTGGGGGGCTGAGAGGGTGGGGACCGGGCTGCTTGATGGGGTGGGGGCAGGCGCCACAAAGGCCCGGCGGATCTCCTCAGTGGTAGCGTTTCGAACAAACAGCTCATCGTTCACTATGCAAAGACTTGGAAAAAAAAAAACATATTTACTGACGAGACTAAACACCCATCAGTTTTGTCAATATACAGCGGAGCCAGCTTAGAGCTTTTGGTCAGGTACAAATGTGGTAGCCTACCTTGTCCCACCTGCCGGCACTGTGATAAACACCCGAGAGAAAGCTCTGACAGAGTCTCTGGATTTACCTTCAACTGTGGTAAAAAAAAAAAAAAAAAAAA